>PVJL010007615.1:0-75912 GCA_004026885.1 Lyroderma lyra | reverse complement strand
TAAATAATAAACTTGTGAATTTGTCACTTTACATAGTAAAAGGGACTCTTTTTACTATGATTAAATTAAAGATCTCGAAATGGGGAGATTATCTTGTTATCCTGGTGGACCCAATGTAATCACAAGAGTCCTCATTATAAGAAGGGAGGATGATCAGAGTTAGAGAGAGAAGATATTAGGAAAGAAGCAGAGGTCATAGAGGAGGAGAGATGCTACCCTGCTGCCTTTGAATATGGCAGAAGGTGCCAGACAAAGGGATATAAGCGGGCTTCACGGGTGATTATTTACAGCCTTGGATTTGCCAACGGTTTATTAGCTATGACACCAAAAGAACATGCAACAGAAGAAAAAAATAAATTGAACTTCATCAAAATTTTAAAAATTAGTGCTTCAAAAGACATTATCAAGGAAGTGAAAAGACAACTTACAGAATGAGAGAATATATTTTCAAATCATATATGTGATAAATGTCTAGTATTCACAATATGTAAAGAACTCAACCACCAAAAACAACAACAAACAAATAAGAAACAACCACAAAAACACATGACTCATTTAGGAAATGGGCAAAGAACTTGAATAGACATCTCTCCAAGGAAGACATACAAATGGCCAGCAAGAACATGAAAAAATACTCAATATAATTAGTCATCAGAGAAATGAAAATCAAAACCACAATGACGTATCACTTCATATCCACTAAAATGGCTACAATAAAAAAAAAAAAAAAAAAAAAACAGAAAATAACAGGTGTTGGTGAAAATGTAGAGAATTTGGAATGCTTGTATGTTGATGATAGGAACATAAAATGGTACAGCACCTGTGGAAAATAATATGACAGTTCTTCAAAGAGTTAAAGGTAGAATATCCATATGACCCAGCAATTTCATTCCTACGTATATACACAACAGAATTGAAAACAAGTATTCATATAAATATTTGTACATGAACGTTCATAGCAGCACTATTTACAATAGCCAAAATGTAGAAATAACTAAATCTTCACCAACTGATAAATAGATAAAGAAAAATGTGGGATAGCCATACAATTGAAAGAGTATTCAGCTATAATAAGGAATGAAGTACTGATACATGTTACAACATGGATGAACCTCAAAAACATTATGCTAAGTGAAAAAGTTTGATACAAAAGGTCACATATATGATTCCATGTATATAAAATATCTAGAATAGTGAAATCCATAGAGACATAGAACTTATTAGGAGTTGTCTGGAGCTCTGGAGAAGGGAGAATGGGGAATGACTGCTTAGTAGGTGCAGGATTCCTTTTGAAGTAGAAATATTTTGAATCTAGTAGTGGTAATGGTAGAGCATTGTAAATGTACTAAATACCTCTGGATTGTGTTCTTTAAAATGGCTAATTTTATGTTATATGAATGTTACTTCTTTAAGAAGTCAATTCTATACTGTACAATTCCATACTATATGATTTCATTTGCAAAACATTTTTGAAATCATAAAATTTTAGAGATGGATGATAGATTATGAGTTGCAGGGGGATGGGTAGAGGAGGGAAACAGGTATAATTATTAAAGGGCTACAGAAGGAACCCTTGTGGTCTTGGAACTGTTTTGTAACACATACACGTACAAGTAATATCAGGGAAATTTGAATAAAATTGGTGGATTGTATCAATGTCAAGATTTTGGATGTCATATCACACTAACTTCTGCAAAATGTTGGAGAAAACTGGACAAAGTATACAAAAGATCTCGCTGTATTGATTAAAACTGCTATGAATCCATGAAAACCTCAGTTGTAGGCGTTGAGGTACATACATGCTAGTGGTGATATGGACAATAAACAACGAACAAATAAACACATAAATTTTGTAAAAGCAAGATATGGGGACTACAAAGTACCTGGGAATACTATTTTATTCCCAGGCCTGTCCAATAACATCATTCAATAAAATTGCTTTACAAATTACTTTATGATTATAAAGCAATTTGATTAAATGATGTTATTGGACAGGTCTTCTCTAATTATAAAATAGTGTTCTTTTATAGGCTAGCATTTTTCTGCAAAGATTAAATTAGGTCATATTATTTATTTATGTGTCTAATTTACTACTTAACATGTACTAGACATTTGTGTTTGTCAGGATAGTATAGTCATGTGCTGCTTAATGATGAGGATATGCTCATCATTGTGAGAACATCATAGAGTGTACTTATACAATCCTAGATAGTATAGCCTGCAACTCTAACTGTTGATGCTATACTTTTATATGTGTGGAAGCTCAGCAGGTTTGTTTATACCAGCATTACCACAAACATATGAGTAATGCACTGCACTATGACATTATGATGGCTATGATGTCACTAGTGATAGAATTGTTCAGCTCCATCATAATCTTATGGGCCCTTGGTTGACCAAAACATTATTATGTGGCCCATAACTACATGAGCAACGCTGCCATAACAAGTAAACTCCCAAGTCTCAGGGTCTTAACATGAAAAAGTTTATTACTCACCTAAATTATAATGCAGGTCTGGTAGCCCTCCTCCATCTCGTAGCTAGAACACGTAAAATATGTGTTGTCCAAGTCAAGGCAGCTAGGAAAGACGATTTGGAGAATTTTAGAAAATGTTTGTAAGTGTGAGCTGGGAACCAGCTCATAACATCACTTCCACCTGCCTCTCTCTGGTCACAGCTTGGTCACATGGTTCTAAAGCCCCTGCAAAGGCAGCTGGGGCATGTGGTCCTGTGTGTCCAGAGCAGTGTGAAGACCACGTGCCACTTCGGTAGCCCTTATTCACTAAGTGGAAACTGCTCTCGTGCCACGGCAGCTGTTTCCAGCGCTGCTACCTCTAATGCCATAACCATGATGACAGCAACACGCCAGGCCGCTACCAGGCACCGGCCACCTTTCATTATTTCGGTTTGTGCAACAACTCTACCAAATACATTTATACTTTAGTCTTATAAATCACGACTCAGAGAGGTGGAAATTGCCTGAAGTCACAAGCTAGTAAATATGTGTCTTATTACCAGCATTTCCCCTATTAAAAGGGGAGAGAGACTGTCCTCCAAGGGACTGGGCAGCCTGAGCACAGACTCTGACAGACATCAGCCTTTCCCAGCTACCTGCCTGCTCCATAACCATTGAAACATCTGTAAAAAGCTTCCCCCTACGGTAATTTTTTTCCCCTGATTTACTAGTGTGTTAAAATTGTTTTTCTATAATGCTCTAGGCAGGAGGATGTTGCACTTTAAGAGAAAATTGCCCTAAATAAAAACGAATGATACTAAAATCCCTTCTCTCCCAATGAAATTATTCTCCTGTATTTTGTTCTCCTTGTGAGCACACCAAAAGAAGCTTCTTTGGTCTGTTATTTCCCAATTACCTTCTCCAGTGTTAGTTGTGAGCAGAGAAGGAAGATGGGATCATGAGGCCCATAACATTTGATCTTTTCCAGGCTTCAGCAAACCTGTGAATCACTTTCACAAGCTAAATCAATATCAGATGTCACTTGGTGACAGGTAAGGGCAATTCGATGACTTTTCTAATACCTTGCAGGTATTGATTTTCTCACATATCAGGAGAGAGGAGATGGAATAGGGAATGGGGGAGCATGCAAAGGCACAGTGACCACACAGCTGTGTGCGTCAGCTCAGGAGACCTTAGGGCTCACATCTGCCCTGACGTCACCTTGATTTCTCAGTCTCCCCCAGCCTCTCCAAGCCATGCCTGCTTCCCTCAGGACATTCCCAGGCCCAGAACCCAGGAGAACACTGCTTAGCACACATGTCTACAGTCAACCTGGATCCTGCTTTCATCAACTGAAATGGGACAGTTCCCTGGCTTCCTCTGTTTTAAAGGACTGAGTGACCCAGATGGCATGACTAAAAACTGCTCTCAGAGAATGCAAAGTGGAAAACATAATTCTCAAAGTTCGATCCTGACCAGCAGCATTAGCATCACCTGGGAACTTGTTAGAAGTGCAAATTCTCAGGCCGCACCCCACCTACTGAATCAGAAACTGTCGAGTGGGGCCCAGCAACCTGTGTTGAACAAGCCCAAGAAGACTGACGCACACTGCAGTTTGAGGATCTCTGTACTCAAAGGACCGCGTGGGAGCATTAGGCTGAGCTCCCATTTCCCTGAAATGCAAAGCAAGGGCCAAGGACGGGGAGAGGTGTGGCATATCAGGATGGGAGCCCAGTTTCTTGATGCCTAGGCCGGTTCCTTCAGCATCACATTTCGCTGCTTCCTCTACAAAGCTTCCTCCAGGCAGATTGGAGGTGGGCAGGGTGATCCTCCAGATGGCAGAGGGACAGCTATAACACAGCTGAAATGCAGCAGCCATTGCTGATGACCTTATTGCGGGGTTGTGGGGAGAGCCACAGGGGCTGGCAGCTGGGAGTCCCTTCTCAGCGCAAGGTAAGCCACTGCTCAGAGTGGCTGGACTGAGGGCGAAGTCCCCCAGACGCACTTGTTATAGGGAAGCACGTCCAGGCCAGACACGAGCGGGCTTGCTACTCAGCGGTGCTTCCTCCCTGAGAAGGGGCAAACGCGAAAGGACGTGCTCATCCTCCCTCCTGGATCCCCAGGTTCTGTTCCTGCTCCCCTGTCCCCCTCAGGCCTGGCCATCTCTCGCCTGGTCTAGCACAGGAGCTTTCCATAGAATTACCTCCCCCGGGGTCGCCATCCTCCAGCTGTTCTCCATGCACAGCTGGAGAGAAGTAGCTCCCATCTGCCCATGCCTCTCCCATTTCAAATCTTCTCGCAGTTTCCCCTACTTCGGGATGAAATCTACTCTTCTTTGCTGGCATAGTCAGGCTCTGTACCTGACCTCTGGCCCTCTCCAGCTCCCCCTCTTGCCACTTCCCTTCCAGCACCCCAGCTGCCAGGGAAAGCATTTGCAACACCAGCGATGCGGCTCTCTCACAGCCCTGTCATTTGCTTTCTGCTTCTAGTAAGATCTGGGTTGAGGCCCCTTCGCCCAAAGAGGCCGACCCCCTGCCCCATCAGCACCTCACGGCTGTAACAGCCCTGGGCTCAGTTCTGAAATATATTTGTCTGTGTCTCCTGCCTAATAGTGGGCCCCCCATGGCGGAGACCAAGTGCAACATAAACCTGCAATGATGTCCAGAAACCGTTAGTGTTTAGGTGTGTCTGTGCGTCACATATGCCAAATGTTTTAGTCACTTGGGTGTTGCCTGAATTTATCCCCTTTCTGTGTGAGTGCCACCTCGTACAGAAAATTCATGGAAGTTTAAATTCCTATCATTTCCTCCTTTTTATCCTAATTAGGCATTATTCATTTAGGCTGGAAAACCCGTTAAGAGGTCATCTCATCCAGGCTCCTGCCTCTCAGCAGGACTAAAAGAGGCTTCTGGGCTCCTCTTTACAAGTTTGTCAGTACACCTGTCGTGGTGGAGGTACAGGTGAGGCTGGTGCCCGCACTGCCGAAGCCCCATCCTCTCAGTGTCCCAATGTCGATGGGCCGAGCAAGAAGCTCTCTGGGCTGGGTGAGACTCAGCCTGGAATATTGACCTGGAGAGACCATTTTAAATAATGTTATGTGCCACTTAAGGGTTACCATGTCTCCTTGCCCTTACCTAAATTTGACCCTATTACTTTTACTATCTTGGTAATAAAGCAGATTGAAGTGTATAGTGAAAAAGGTTTGAAACAAGAAGTTTTCTTTCTTTCTGATTTTATTTCATTTTTGTATATATTCTGCTTTGGTTAAAAAAAAACTTTTGAGGGATTCTGGGAATATTATAAACCCTCACAAGGCTCCCCATCTTACAGATGGAGAGATATTCAAAACACCGGTTGTTCAGTTGGTTGTCTGAGGACAGGTCATCTTTTCTGTAGGTAGAGGCTTCATCAGTGGTGGTTCTCAGATAAGGTGAAACTGAAGTGGGGAAGGTAAACCTTGAGCTTGCCTTAAGCTCTGGGGTGCCATCTGAGGATGACAAGTGAGTCTACCAAATTGGTAGACTAGTCACCAAGAAATCCTGGACTCATACAACTAAAAGGGCAGGGATACAAGCTAGACCATACTCAGGACATCTCTATCACATGGGGACATCTGGGTGCATCTGCCAGATATTCTTTTCAGTGCCTCAACACAGCCTGCCCTGAGTGCTGGGCCACAGTATAAAGGATAGTACCTGCTCTTGGTCACCAGCGAGGACAAGGCTGTCGGGTGTGCCTGGAGACTTTGGGTTCTCCTGAGGTAGACTCAACCAGTTTCCTGCATCCTGTTCCTCGACTTGGCATGAGTCATCCTATCTGTGCCTCCCTGCTCCAGATTCTAGTTGTTCTTCTTGCCCAAAATAGCCTGAGAGCCTCATGGTTGGCTATTCCTATGTACCATATGGGGGAAAAGTGTTCCTAAGACCATTGTCAATAGGTCTTCACTTGCTTGTTTCAGTATTGCCAACCCCCAGGAATCCCCCTTTTCCTCAGCTCAGGGTCGCCCCCTGGGAACTCCCTAGAGAGTGAAGCCAGCCTAGCTTAGTCACTATTGTATAATATTAGTCGGGATAGACCAGGCTTGTTTGCACCAACAAACAATTTCAGAATCTTAGTGGTGGAACACAACAGAAGTATCTTAGGTCTGCAGGAGGGTTCTGCCTAGATGAGATACTCAAGGACCCAGAGTGACAGAGGCTTCTTCTCGACAGGTAATTCCATGGCCACCACAGTAGTGAGAAGGAAGTCTGACTCATGAAGTCTTCCACTTGGAAGGGACAGAATTCAGGCCCACTCATATTTCATTAAATCACACAGCCCCATATAGAGGGACACAAGGCCCCACATAGAAACCCTCAAAGAAAGATATAAGCATGGTCCTACTATGTGCTCAGAAGGTGGAGGGTAAGCTAGAAATATTTAGTGAACAGCCACAACCAGCATCTCATGGACCCAGACGACACACCTTCCCAAGCATGACGAGCCTGTAGGTCCTCTCACACTGCATGCCAAGAACTATGCAGAACCATGCCGACGCCTCCAGATACCAACCCCGTCTGTTCAGAGACCACACTCTCTCCCACCCCTCCTAGAGGAGCTCTAATTATAGCAAACGGTTTTGTCATTTCTGCCACAGAATCCCAGGATATTGGGGAGAGTGAGAGGAATCTCTGCATCACACAGTCTGCTCCACAGCCTTCTCGAAGAAGTAGACCCATTCTTTTTAAGGAAATTATTTTAAAAAAGGAAAATCCCAGGGCCTTCTCTCCTTACCCATTCTAGTGCCAAATAATTATGTCCTTCTCATTTCCCCTTTCCTGACTACAGAAAGCACTTAGAAATCAAGTGGTTAAAAAATAAATAAATAAATAAAGTTCATGAAGATTAAATATTAAAAGGAGATATCACTGTGTGTGGGGGGGGAGGAGTGAATGAAATAAATCTCCCCCAACCCACGTACTTTCCCTCCGAGACACTGTCTCAGAGATATGCCCAGTTGGGCTGCAGGCTATGATATAATTAGAACAATATTGCCCAGTTGCAAAGACACATGCTTGTTTGCATGAAATGGAAGCATCTGCTGAAATAATTTGAGGTGTCCCATTACTAATTAAAAGAGCTTTCCTTTATAGAGGACACACCATATGGATGCTGTTGATTCTTGGGTTGCTAGATACGAATGAATACTGGGGGAGCTGCTGGGGCAGGTATATGGTGAGAAATACCCAGAAAAAGATGATTTAGCCTTCCAAATATGCACCTTACACGGAGGAATAGGGACAGTGGAGGTGCTCCTGGAAGTTGTTTCAGTGGCACAAAAACGTGACACACCTTCCCAAAGAGCACCTTGCTGAATCTGTGACCACGTATGAGCTCTGACCCTGGAGTCTTGCTACAGCCCCTACCATGCCCAGACCCTACCTTGTCTTCAAAGGACTTTCTAGGTAAACAGAATCAGCTGCAGAATTTGCAGGGCCCTATAGAAAATGAAAATGTGGGCCCCTTGCTAAAAAGTACTAAGAATTTCAAGACGGAGAAAGGAGAGTATTAAACCAAGTGCAGGCCATTCTGAGTGTGTGTGTGTGTGTGTGTGTGTGTGTGTGTGTGTGTGGCAGGGGGGGTGGGGTCCAGGGCCACTACACAGGTCACACACTCAGGAATCCAGCCCTGCAGGTAAGAAAAAGCAGAATCTGCCATAAATAGGGATCGAGAGGTAGAAGGTAAAAGCGAAAGCCACGCCAGACAACAGTCACCCCAGCACATGATAGCCTGTAAGGGACCTTCTCTGAAGGTCACGCAGCTCATGCTCCTGGCAAGATGGACTGAGAGAGAATAGCACTTGCTCTCACATCTCCTTACTGTGCAGAACTGTACTCAAACCCACATGCTGACTTCTGGCCCCACGTGCTTTCCCCTGCTTTATACCTGATCTACTCAGAAAGTTTTGCCCCTATGGACTCTATTTTGCATCATTCTCTCCCAGTGCGTGCCTACTGCAGGAGTCCATGTACATCCCATTGAGCAGAGTGAAGTAGCCCAAACAGGGACCAGGAAAAACAAAGTCGGTCCTGGCTGAGCTGGAGATATATGAATTGAGAGGACACTCATAAAGCCGATTCTCATAATTATCCCTAGTGAGAATGGAGGAAATAGACTATCAAGATGTAATTTCCAACCAAGTAGAGCTTGCAGTCATGTCCAACCAACACAGATTCATAACTTCCTATAAACATTATGAAAATTATGCATGGATCTTCTTTTTTTTTAGCTCATCAGCTGTCATTAGTGTCAGTGTATTTTATGTGTGGCCCAAGACAATTCTTCCAATGTGGCCCAGGGAAGCCAAAAGTTTGGACACTGCTGGGAGGGTCATAACTGGAGCATACTTAAAAGAATTACAGAATTACTTCTCTCCCAAAAGCTACCGGGGACAAGGAGGTACTAGCCACTGGATTAAGGCCTCTGATCTAGGGCTGGTGGTGTTTGTTCATTTGTTTGTTTGTTTGTTTGTTTAAGTTCAAGGAAATGGTCCTATTTCAAAGTCACTTTGGGATGCAGCAATACCCCTGTTTCAGATTCCAGTTTTTAAGAAGCATCTTTAGGAGATGGGATATCCATAACACCCAATGAATACAATGATAATTTTAAAAACAACAGAAATATAACACGTTAAAATTTGTCATGTGTAGGTAAAGCTGTACTTGGAAAGAAAGACTTAAAATTAATTACCTAGAATATCTATAAGAAATTAGAAAAATAAGAGCAAAATAAACACAATAACAGGAAGGGCATAAAGGCTAATAATTTTTTTTTTTGGATTAAGAACTTAAGCAGAAGAGAGAAAAAGCACGTATCATCATTTAGTTATAAAAACGGTTTATCACGACAGACCTTATATACATGGAAAGAATAAGAGAATACTATGAACAACTTTAGATCAACAAATCTGACAACTTATGTGAAATAAAGGATTTTTTTAATGCAACTTATTGAAATTGACAAAGAATAAACTAACAAACAAAAAAATTAAGAAAACTCCAGACTGAAATGGCATGGTAGGCAGAATAATGACTTTCCAAAGATGTCTATATCCTAATCCCTGAAATTTGTGACTATGTTGTAGCCAAAGGAAATCAAGGTAGTAGATGGAATTAATGTCTCTAATCACCTGACCTTCAGGTAGAGAGAATATCCTGGATTAGCCAGGTGTGCCCAAACCAATCACAATGGTTCTTAAATGTGAAAGGAAGACAGAAAGGTCAGTATGAGAGCGATGCGATCTGAGAAAAGACTCAGCTGGCCACTGCAGACTCAAAGTGGAAGGAGCTATGAGCCAAAGAACTTAGGCAGATTCTAGAAGCTGGAAAAGGTAAGAAAATAAATTCTCCCCTAGACGTAAGCTCTGGCCATGCCTTGAATTGAACTTAGTTAGACTCATTTTAGGCTTCTGGTCTCCAGAACTGTAAGATAATAAATGTGTGTTGGTTTAAGCTATTACGTGTGTGGTCATTTGTTACAGTAGCAATAAGAAACATTTTCCCTGGTGAATTCTATCAAACAATGAAAAGTAATACTAATATTATACAAGTTTTTCAAAAATTAGAGAAAGAAAGATCAATGCCTAACTCATTTTCTGAGGTCAATATAACTTCAATACCAAAACCTAACAAAGACATAACAAAGAAAATTGCAGACCAATATCTCCCACGAATACAGATGCAAAAATTCTTAACAAAATAGTAACAAGTTGAACCAACAATATATACAAAAAGACAATCCATCATAGCCAAGTAGGGCTGACCCCAAGAATATAAAGCTTGTTTAACTTGTACAAATCAATCAACATAATTTACCGTGTTAACAAAATTAAGGAGGAAAATACATGATTATTTTATTAGATGCAAAAAAATAATTTGACAAAATTAAAAACTCATTCATGATTTTAAAAAAAAAATCTATCATCAAACTAGGAATAGATAAGAATTTTTTCAACTTTGACATCTATATCTAAAAACAAAATAAAACCAAACAAAAAAAACAGCTAACAATAACTTAATGGTAAGATACTGACTGCTTTACCTCCTACAATCAGGAACAGTGCGAGAATGCCCAAGTTTATCACATATATTTACATTTTAATTTTGTGGGTTCTAGCTATTGTATTAAGGCAAGAAAAAAAATCAATACAAACTGTAAAAAAAGAAAGAAAGAGAAGAGAGAGGAAAACAAAGAGGGAGGGAGAAAGGGAAGGAGGGAGGAAGGAAGAAAGGAAAGGGAGCTCTTTCTATTTGCAGATGATATGATTGTTCATATATAAAAAAATACCAGGTAAGCTACAGAAATGATTACTAAAGTAATGAAAAAAATAGCAAGATCATAAGTTACAAGGTTAACACACAAAAAAGCAATTTTATTCTTACGTACCTACAGCAACCAAGTGGAAAGAGAAATTGTTAAAAATCTATTTAGAGTAGCCACAAAAAACATGAAATATGTAGAAATTAGTCCAATGAAGAGGTCTAAGACCTCTATGCTGAAACTACAAAATGCTGCTAAGAGAATTTTAGAGACCTAAATAAATGAAAAAATAAAATGTATTGTTTTATTCTATGGATTGGAACAGTCAATATTAGATGACAATTATCCCCATATTCAATGAAGACTCAGTCAAAATTCCAATAGGCATTTTTATAGAAATCAACAAGCTAAAATTTACATGAAAATTGTATATAAATTAATATAAATCCTAAAATTATATGAAAATGCAGAATACCTAGAATAATCAAAAAATTTTTTTAAAAGTACAACATTAGAGGACTTACCTTATTAGATTTCCGTAATCAAGACAGTTTGATATTGGTAAAAAGACAGACATATCGATCAAAGGAAGATAATAGATAGTTCAGAAATACACTACACACATTTGATCAATTAACAAAGAGCTAAAGCAATTCAACTGGGAAAGAAACATCGTTTAAAAGTGATGTCCAGATAAGTATGTGGTAAAAAGTAATAAGCATTGATTTTTCTTTCACATCGTGTAAAATAATTAACTTAAAGGAGATCATAGACCTATGTAAATCCCAAAAGCACAAAATTTTTAGAAGAAAACAGAGTATCTTTATGACTTTGGTATATGTAAATGTTCTTCAGAGCACAAAACCATGACCTATAAAAGAAAAAATGATAAATTAGACAAATGGCAACCCATCTATTAAGAGAAAATGCTCACAGTACATATGTCAAAGAGTTTGAATCCATATTAGAAACAAACAAATAAGAAAGTGGGCAAAAATGTGAACAGTCACTTCACCAAAGAAGATATCCAAATGGCCAATAAGTACATGAGATGCTTAACATCATTAGTCATCAGGGGAATACAAATTAAAACCACAGTAAAAAACCAGCAGACACAGTTAGAAGGGCTAAAATTGAAAGACTGACTATCCCAGTGTGAGACAGGGTGTGAAGGTACTGGAACACTCATGCACTTACTACGAATAAGATAGTTTGGCAATTTCTTTAAAAAAGTTAAATGTATACCTACCGTATGATTTAGTCATTCTTCCTCCAGGTATTTACCCAAGAGAAATTAAAACAAAAGACATATATAAATGTTCATAGCATTAAAAAAGAAAGCCTAGAAATAATCCAAATATCTATCCAGAGATAAATGGTTAAATAAATGTGGTATATCCACACAATGGAATACTATACAGCAATAAAAATTAACAAATCGTTGATACACTTAACAACTTGGATGAATCACAAAATAATTATGTAGACTGAAAGAAGTCAGGTTTTTAAAGAGTACGTGTGTGATTCCATTTATATAAAGTCCTAGAAAATGCAAAATAATCTCTAATGACATAAAACAGATCAGTGGTTGCCTGGGGATGACAATAGAGGAAGGGATACATTACAAAGAGGCAGAAGGTAACTTTCTGGGGTAATGCAAAGTTTTGTTTTTATTGCGATGATGGTTTAACAGGTGAAGGCAATTAGATCGCAGAGAACTGCAACTGCCAGGCAAGGATGTCCAGGGCTCCAAAGGCAGTTTTGTCTCTGGCTCTCGTCTACAACCCTTTTCCTGTACCACCACACCTCTAACAAGAAGGCGTCTGCTAAAACTCTCCTGCACAGTAATTTCCAAGATGCAAACGCATCGAAAGAGACCTTTGTGAGACTTACTGAACAGAGATTTGAGTGATTTCACGAGAGTAACAGGAAAACCAGTTTCTACATAGATACTAACAGATTGGGTCCCAGTTACCTTCTGCAAGAGGACCTGCCAGCAATAATTTCTGTCTTTTGGGTTCTCTGTCCTCACCAGCATTTTTTTATTGCTTACCATGAAGTAAAGGACCATCTAAAAACATTGCCAACTCAACTCAACAAACCGATGGCAGAATTAGGGTTCAAATGGAGGCAGCCTGGCCTCAGGGCTTCAGCGCTTCCTGGGATGCTGCCCTGCCTCCTCTAATCTGCTCTGGGTAGGCTACCCACTGGAGCACCCATCTTGTCTCCTTGGCACCTGCCCAGATTACCGATGTTGGCTTTTTAAGGTGATGGACATGGGAAGACACACCCTCGTCATCCATTTAGAGAGAGAGACAGTAACAACGCAACATACAGGACCAGTCGCCTTGGGTTGTATTTCCTTCAACAGGGACCATCTCCCATCAGCATAAATGTCAGTGACCAAACTGTCATGGAGAACCTGTAGACCACTTCTTTGGGTACCTTAGTGGGATAGAGCTTCTAAGACCTCAAGGAGTTTGTAAGTGAAGAAATGAGAGCCATATGGGAAGAGTCGCTGAAAATGCTCATAGAGGCTCAGGCAGAGTTCAGGTCAATGGGGACTGGATTCTGGGTTGGGGAGGTGTCGGAGGCCCTGAGAAAAGAATGGTAGAGTCAGAAAACTTTAGTCTTGATAAATAAAAAGACAAACTCGTGACACATCCTCATCTTCCGGGTCTTCTGTCTACCTGGGAGTTGGTTCCTGATCATCCTTTCAGTGGCTCTTTAGAAGATTTGTCAGAAAGCTTAACCTTGGGTTTCTTCAAACCCCTTAGCCCTGAAGTTCTGGGCAGAAAAGAAGTGGCACCATTTGTGTGCCTTGAATCTGAAAAAGAAGCAAATCAAGCAGCTGGGAGATTCAGAATTTGCTCAATAACCATCTATAGAAAAGAGAAATGCCAGACAGGAAAATGAATGTTTTAACCAATGTAATTTTATGTATTTTTAAATGAAATAATTATGTTTCTGAATCAATCAAGATGTCAAATACGATCAACCTCCTTGATAAAATTACCTGGACTTATTTAAAGATAATAAGCAACATCCCCCTTTCAATTTAGAAGTATCAGGGATCAATTTCCAGGGTGTCCTTGAGGAAGTTTTCCCACTGGGCCGAGCCGCTTCCTGGTGCGCTGACGCTCCCTCACCGCTGTCCTTCTCGTCCGCAGGTGCGTCCCCTTGGCACTAGCCAGCATCTGCGCTCCCTCCCTGGGAGCCCCCCACACTCTCTCTGCGCCCAGAGAGAGAATGGAAGATAAAAGTGGCAGATGCTAAGAGGGGATTCAGCCACAGGGGATGTGCTAACTGGTCAAGAGGTTTGTTGGGGACCAGTCAGGGAGATGGCTTGGGGAGACAAAAACACATACAAGAGGAATCATTGAGGAAGATTTGGGGCAAATCAACTGTCCGTACAGGGAAAGCAGAGGCAGAGCCAAAGCGACCACCAACATCCTTGCTAAAGGACGGCAGAGGTGACTGCCTAACCATCACAGTGGCAAAACTGGGAACAGGGAAGGACAGTTGAACAGCTCTGATGTCTTGTGTGGGTGCAAGGAGCTCAGCGTGGGCATCAATGGTACAGATGATCAGGCCCAGAGAGCCCTCTGGAAGACCTGTGGGGAAGAACAAGTGCTTCCCTCTGAGCTTGGTGAAGGCAAATACCCCTGCAGCAGGACACAGTGCCCTGCTGTGCCTTTGCTCGACAAAGGGAATTTTTAAGGACAGCAGACTGCCAGTGGGTGCCTGTGGTCTCCAAAATAAAGCACAACGATCTTCCCAACCTGGCCCTTAAGGTCCTCTGTGTGCTGATAGTCAGAATTGATCACTGGTCATAGTGCTATCAACAGGCTGGCCCTGGAGGCCCCCTCTAGTACTGGGCATTAATCTTTAGTTCTGGGTTTGGGGGACTTGTTTGGGGTGGTGCCGGGGGCAGGGGCAGTTGTCCCAGGTTCATGAGAGTGTGGGGGCAGATTTCAGTATCTTAGCAACTAATGTGGCCCTTCCCAGGGCACCGGCTGAATCTCTGACCAGCCGGTGTGATCTATAGCAGCCTCTTAAGTTGAACTCTCTCTTTCCAGCCACAGTGGTCTCACCACCACCACCCCAACTTATTACACTGGGCCAAGCCTCTTGGACTTTGCTTCTGATGTCCACTTACCTGGAATGCCCTTACGGCACCCTGGATCGTGCTTCGAACAGAAAGTACATCTCGCCCCTGCTCTCCCGTTGCCCGAGCTGGTGTAATACCCGGTGTCTATGCCAGATGAGTACACACTGCACGCAAGTGTCTTCCTGTCAGACGGAGAGCCCCTGAGGTAGAAATGATGCCTACTACTTCCTGCTCCTCCCCGTGGGTCCCCTACAGAATCTTGCACACTGCTAGGCCCACAGGTGACCCTCAGTAAATGCTTCCTACAAGGAATGGAGCTAATAAAAAGTGACATTATTAGAATGGTGAGAGAAATAGAGACAAAGAAGCCTTTCCCACCCCTACCTCTGTGAAGCTACGTTTAGGTTTACTGCACTTGATCTATGTATTATCAATAATATCTGATGAATATTTAGCATTTATTAGTGTCTAAATACTTTATATGCAAATGTATTTAATCTTTACAACAAACTTGTGAATTATGTATTATAATTGTCCGCATTTCACGAATGAGCTGTCTGAGGCAGAACAAAGCATGAGGATGTGCGTGGTGCCTCCAGAATGCAATCACTTAACCTAGCAACTCTCTCAGATGGGTGGGGCTCTCTCCAGCATAGCTGGTTTCTTGGGTTTCCTTTACAGCTATTTTAGGATTGATCCTCCTACACTCCTTCCATCCCAAGATGATGTTGTTGTCTTCCCGGCAACATCGCAGTGGGAGACAAGCCAGCACTCACATGAGATCAATGTCTGAACCAATAGAATTTAACTAAATTTGTTCTGGATCAATGGAAGTTCTGTTCTGCAAGCCTCTGAATAGGACAGAATATAGATCACACCCTCTTGCTGAAAATTTCAGGCCATTGACCACACACTTTTTTGGCTGTACTGGTGGGGTCATACTGATGGCGGTGGTGACCGAGTGGAAGAAGTCAGCTGCCTATTGCAACTTAGTAGTGCTTTGATATTAATACTAACAGACATTTTTGGACACTTCACTATGGATCAAACATTGCCCTAGGAGATACATACACATTTTCTCTCTACTCCTCCCAAGAATTCGAGGAAGTGGGTATTGTTATTATTTCCATTTTAAAGTTAAAGAAACAAAGGCACAGTGAATACTAAGTTGTATGAGTTTTCATGGGTAGTTGGTGATGGATCAAGATTCAAGCGTTGGCATACTTATTCCATGCCCAAGTACCTAATCAGTGCACATGTCTATCTTCTGCTTATTGTTTACAACTTTTCATTGGAACTGGATGTGATGTGCTTGAAAGTATACCCAACTGAGATTCAGGCACCATCCAGAAGCCTGAACCACATAACACCTTAGGGGTCCCCCTGTTCCAAGTCTATATCATCCTATGATTCTATACCTCAGTTAAAAACACAGTACTTGGTTTTGTCACAGCAACTAGGATTTGTAATGTTCTTTGGAGTCAAGTATTAAAAGAGAAAGGTAAATATACATATGCACACAGATACTACTATAGATACAGGCACTTAGAATTATTTCATCTGATATTGTGCCAGGCCCCATACCAGACACTTTGGATTCAGTCTTGCATACTAAACCTCACAACAAATATTAGAAAGAGATATTCTATCCATCCTCATTTTACAAATAGGAAAGCTGAGATGCAGCAAGGTTGAGTAACTTGCCTACTGTTACACAGTTGAGGAAGTAGCTGAACTCATCCCCAGGACTTCTAGTTCCTGAGCTGGAGCTCAGTTAAGGCTCAGGCACCCTTCAGATGCAGTCAGTGACTGATCACTTGCCAATAAACTGTCACAGGCAAATGCCATGGGGAATCATTAAACAGAGATGGTACCCATTATTTGAGATGATCTGAGGAAGTTCTGCAAGTAGCAGGACTATCTCATGGCCCATGTTTGCCTCCTGGCACATGCTACTATTCTGTCCCTGTAAAATATTCTTCCCAACATTTCTTGTCAGGCCATGTCCATTCATCCTTGAATAGTTGGTCAAATGTCATTGCCTCAGAAAATTCCAGCCTGCTGAGCCTTCCCCACCACTCCCCTAGGCAAAATGAATCTCTTCTCCTGGGCAGCCCCATATCATTGGGCATTTACCTGCATGGGCTTTTCCTTGATGTTATGGCCACTACTTGGGCAAAGGTCCATAACTCAGATCCAACTGGAAACAATTTCGCAACTTTAACAAATATAGAATGCTTGGGTTTGATTTCCAGCTCTTGCACTTGCTAGCTTGATGATCTTGGGTGGGTTATATAATCTCTTTTTGCCTCAGTTTTTAAAATCTGTAAAATGGGGTTTCCTTGTGAGAACTGAATTAAGACAGTGCATGCCAAGTGCTTGGTGCATTGACCATCACACAGTGAGTTCTCCACAAATGTGAACAGATGTTATAGTGCCCGTTTGGCTGTTTTCACAGCTGCCTTTTCCTCTGCCCAGGAACCCTTCAAAAACAAGACCCTTTCGTATTCACCTCTGTCTCTTCAGAGCCTATCAATGTGTCTCCACCCAGTAGATGCCTGCTGAATGTCTGTGGAGTGATGAAATTGCATGACTTTCATCCTTTGGTATCTCCTGGACTCCCTCCCTTCCACTGCTCAGATCTGGAGCTGAGGGACTGCCCACCCCCTGCCCCCAGGGCAGGTCTTCCCCGACCCAGGGGTGGCAGTGTTTCTTTGCCTAGCTCTAGCCTACAAGGCACCTGCTCCCAAGCTCTCCCGTCCCCTCTGCTTCATCACTGCCAGAGCTTCATGTCCAGCGTAGTTTCATGTAGCACACGAGTGGCATTTCAGTGGTGTGTGCAAGCTTTGCTTTCATTTTGAATCAATGGAAGTTTTAAAAAATCGTACCTTATTCCTCAAAGGCCCATAAAGTCCTTCATGGGGCTCAGGAGACATGTTCACTGTAAGATTTTAAAATTGCTTCCAAGTTACTTATCATTCATTCAGGCGCAAGCTATTCTTTAAAATTCTTATTGATTTTGGAAACAGTCCTTTAATTGATATCAACAAGCAATTATATTTTCCCTGCTGTAAATCTGCTTCACTCCCAATATTAAATTCATCATCTCTGTAAATAATTTTCTCTTATTATGCGTAGGTATTAGCCAAACTATAAATAGCAGCATTAGCACACCCATGGTTGCCTTAACAATCAGTGACCCTTGAATTTGATTTAGAAAAATTGATTTCTGCTGGAATTTTCCCTTTAATAAAATTGACATTCTTGCTGAATGTCTGAGCAAAGGAAGGCACTAGAGAGTCATTACCTTCCATTTCCTCCTGGACGTCAATATAGCAGTTTTAAGCAGGAATTTACATAAATTCACCTGTTGATGGGGAGCCCTTAAAAATCAAGAGACTTAGTCAAGACTCAAGTTTGAGTTTTTAAGAAAAGAGACTTCTCAGCATCACATTCCCTTCCAAACACTCAGAGGGACATGGCGCCCTGCTTTTGAAGTCTGAGGTTAAGCTGTGGGAAGGCTACAGGGAGGTGGAGTGGAAAGAGGAGGAGCAGAAAAAGCTTGGTGTTCCTACCAGAACAACCAACAGCCACTGAGCATGGTTACATCAAGGACCACGCAGCAACATGAGGAGATGTCCATGATGTGACATCAGGAGAAGCATGCCGCATCCAGGGTGGTACTGGGGTATGATCAGAGCAACATAAAACATGTGGGCATGTGGATAAAGACTCAGAGGGGACTTAGGAAAATTACATAGCTGGGTTAGGGTGATTGAGTTACACATAAAATTACTTTCTTTCTCCTTTTCTTCCTTTCTGTTCTTCATCCGCATACTGGTATTTTCTTAATAGATATAAAACTGGGGGAAATGAGGAGAAAAAAGGAGGGAGGAAATATGTGAGTTAGAAAAAGCTTACTCTTAGCTTTAGTTGGAATCATTTGCCAACTCTATGACTCTAAGGAACTCTGGTGTGATGGGAAGGTGTGATTTTGTGTTGGACCCAAGAGGGAACTCAGCCTTCACCAAGTGAGCCAGCTGAGGAAGCTTCTCATCCCACGGGTCTTGTGATAATGTGATGAGATAATATTTCTAAGGCACTTGGCACATGGGAGGTACTCGGAGTCCCACCTTCCACATTTGTAAAGTAGGGATATTTATGTTTATGCTCTTAAAACATTAGCTTATTTAAACAACATGGGAGGCTACCTTTTAAACTACAAAATTATGCACAAATACTGTTCTTTTTTTATAAACCTTTTTTTAATAGTCACAATTTTCTTTACATAAAATTGGCATTATATTTTTATGTCACATCGTGTGGTAAGATTTACATAGCCAAACACGTGCAAATTTTTGCATATAAAAATGTGAGTTAACTTTGCATGATTCTTTCTTCATAAAACACTGAATAATGAATAGCAATTGTAGATACAAATACTGTTTTTAATTGCCCTAAATGAGACTAGATTTCAAAGGAGAAAAGAGGTGACTATACCCTGCCCAATGGCTCTCTTTTGTGGGTCAGGGTATCGGAAAATCTGCCAGCATATCTGCAGTTCTCAAGGTCATGGTGCCTTTGAGCATAGGAACTGTGCAGTGGTTCTCAACCTTCCTAATGCCGCGACCCTTTAATACAGTTCCTCATGCTGTGGTGACCCCCAACCATAAAATTATTGGTAGCTGTTCTCTACACGTGTGTGACTGGTCCTCATAAGTACATTATGTGTTTTCCGATGGTCTTAGGCGACCCTTGTGAAAGGGTCGTTCGACCCCCAAAGGGGTCACGACCCACAGCTTGAGAACTGCTGGCTTATTGTAATGCAGGTTCTCCATGGAATAGGGAGGAGAATGGGTGGTCGTTCTTTGAGTCTTTACCCCTGAAACAAATTTTGAGAGGTAGCTTCCGGTTGATCTGGAAACAAGACCCTTCAGCTCTGGGATTCAGACATGAAAGTATGTGGGCCCCCCAAAGACATGGAAAGAAATGGGTGAAAAGGCACCAAGACTGGGAGAAGAGAAAGAAAATTGAACAGAAGCAAGTATGTGAGGGCATAATGATGGAGAGTTTTCAACCTTGGCAATAAATACCAAGCTTCAGAAACAACAAGTGCTATGAACCAAAAGTAGAATTAACCACAGAGAAAATCAAACCTAGGCACATCATCAAAAAATTGCAAGGGTACACACAAATCAGTGTTTATCAATAAAATCTGACACGTGTACATCCGTGCAGCCAAGACCCATAACAAAATAGAAAACATTCCATTACTCCTGAATGTTCTCCCCACCCAGAGGCAATCACTAGTCAGTTTCTATTATCACAGTTAATTTTGCCTATTTTTAAACTACATAAAAATGAGGTCATACAGGACACACTCTTGGGTTTGTATTTCTTTCCTCGATATGTTTTTTAAATCCATCCATGTTTTTGTATGTATTAGTAGCTTTTTTTTTATTGCTGAGATTATTCTATTGGGCGAATACACCACAGTTAGTTTATTGATTTTCCTATTCATGACAAAAATGCTCAGCAAACGTACTTCTTCAATGTGATAATATGCATTTATGGCAAATCTGTAACTAACATGGACGTCTTCATCTGGCCCTTAGGTCACGTCTTAGTGTGTTTAGGCTGCTATGACAAATCGCTGTAGGCTGGGTAGCTTCAACAACAGTCCTGGAGGTTAGAAATCCCCACAATCTGGGTGTTCCTGATGGGGTCTCTCTTCCTTGCTTTCTTCTTGCTGTGTCCTCACATGGTAGTGAGAGAACTATGTCTCTGGTCACTTCTTATAAGAACACTAATGCTATCATGAGGGTACCTCCTCATGGGCCCATCTAAACCTAATTGCCCACCAGAAATCTCATTTCTTAACAGCATCCCTTTGGGGGTAGGGCTGAAACAGATGAATTTGGGGGAGATATAATCATTCAGTTCATAACATTCCACTCCTGGTCCCCCTAAGTTTATGTCTTTTTTGCACACATAAATAGCAGCATTCTGAAAGCAGATACTATCCAAACACTGTCCAGAGACTGTTCTAAGCAATGAGAACATTTTGGCTTTAATCTTCACAAGACCTCTGAAGAGAAGATATTATTGTTTCACTTTTATCATTAATGAAATGAGGCTCAGTGAAGTTAACTCACATGGGGTCACACAGCTAGTAAGTGGCAGAACTAGGATTAGAATTCCAGAACTGTTCACCTCTCATACTGCTCCACTGCCTGGTATGTTAGCGTAAGGGTTGCCTGTAGGGGAAAAATAAAAAGAAGAGACTAAAGTGCTGGGATATAAAGTTTGGTTTGTCCATCTACCTTGTGCTGCAGACTGTGAGCCCTCTAGGTCAGGGCCTGCTGTTTGTTCATCGTCACATTCTCATAAATGAGCCCGACCCTTAGGAAGCACTCAATATGTGCTCTTGAAAAGGTGTACATTGGGAATGAGGTGAAAGTTTGTTCAGTGACAGCCTGCCCAATAATGATGGAATCAACGGAAGGGATCGCACTGCCACACCAGGCTGAGGCTGGTTACAGGATACTGAGCTCTCTAACACATGATCTCTCCCTGTGCTCTGAATGTGGGCCAGCTCAGGCCTCCTGCTGTAGACCTCAGCTGTGGGGCCCCATCCTTATCCTGGGGGACTGTGTCTCTGAAACAGAGGGCAGGAGAACTCCTGCTGACAGTATTTGTCTTCCTCTTATTGAAGCCTTTGCAAGTTTCTGGCTCCCTTTAATTATACTCAGTTTCCCCATGGGGTCCTAGATGTCAGTTCCCTTTCTTCTGTCTGTGATGTCTCACCTTGCAGGTGCCCTTCTCAAAGAAGAGAAGCATGAGTGTGTTGGCCCATGCCAAGGTGAGAGATAGCAGTGCAAGCATTTAAGAAGACTGCTGAGATGTACAGCTGCCTCTCCTAGCTCGCCTTTATATTGCATGGTCCCTGGAGGCAAGAGCTTTTCCTGTGAAACACGAGCACTTCTGGACAGAAGAGGGAGGAGAGGAAGGGACTGCAAGAAATGTCAAGATACAGATAGCTGCAAAAGGACCAGGGTGGGCTGGAGCCCTCAGACAAGAAAATGATCACCCAACCGGACAATAGAGACCTTGATTCAACTGCTAGAGTTGAAGCTTGTGAGCTCTGTAACCATGGACAGTTAATAACACCCCACCACTAAACTGCATTATGTACTGACAACTATTCACTTCCTCTCCACCCAGGTGGTGGTTCCCTGTAGGCAGAGTATGTAATTTCCCAGGGTTTGGCCAACAGGCTTGTTTGAGTAATGAAATGAGTGTAGATGTGATGTAGGTTATGTCTGAACAGAAGTTTGCTTCTTAGGAGATTTGACTCTGCCATTTTTGTTCCTACCCTCCACCGTGAGTACAGCCTGCCCCAGAGAATGCACCCCCTTCAGTCTGCATGTGGAACCCAGCCCAGTGAAGCCCCCAGAGCCCAGCAAAACAACACCAACCTACAGCCCTCATGGGAAGTCAACAATAAAGGAGTGTCCGGTGCTTGTGAGCCTCTGACAAATTGGAGCTGTGTGTTACAAGCAAAAGCTAATACAGTTGCTCATGTGATTAAATGAGGGTTTCCCCAAACATCACCTTCCTTAGTTAATGCTCATGTGCATGCATGGGCGTGGTGTGGTGGGGTGGGGTGGGGTGTGGTGTGGGGTGTGTGTGTGTGTGTGTGTGTGTGTGTGTGTGTGTGATTGGAGGCAGACAGACTAGTTCAGGCTTTATTTTCCTCACTACCGAGTGAAGACACAGACTAATGGTGATCAGAGGGTGGGTCTGGTGTCACTCAGAATTCGAAGCCAGGCCTCAACACTATAAACACAACATCCTTTCCATATCTCCCAGCTTTCTCACCACACGAAGCCTGTCCCATCCTCTGGATCCCATCATCAGGGATCCCCTAACCCAAAGTATGTCAGGATCTTCTGGGGATCCAGCTAACAAAATAGAATCCCATCCTCCATCCTGAGCCCCTGAGCCCCTTCACCACTGGGATGAGTCTCAGACATCCATATTCTTCAAGAATTGATAAAAACTTCAGGAAAGGCTGTAGTCTGTCAATTAAAGAAAAACCCTTGTGCAGCCTCACCTCCACTCCTCATTAGCTGTGACCCTAAGGCAAGTCACTTAACTTTTTATCAAAAATTGCAACAGGAATATTTGAACTCTCTTCTTTTTAGAGCTCTTGTAAGTACCCAATGAAGTAGTTAATAGGTGCGGCAAAGTGGTGCGAAGAAAAGGGGAGCAACTGTGTGCATCTTGGGCCTTTAGAGATGCCACTGAGAAGCAATCTCTGATCTCCCTTTAAGGTCAGTGCCCCAAGGTGACTCACTTTTTTGGTATTTGTAGCCAGAGTGGCAGCCTCATCATCTCCAAACAGTGTGAACCTGGCCTCCCCTAGCTGACTGAGTGAAAGCACGTAAGATAGGCATCATGTCAAGGGGAATTACTTGGAAGTCCAGAAAAGACCAACAAAATGTCACCCTGGATAACAGGTCTGAAGATAGCAGATCAGCTCAGCAGGTGACAAAATTGTTAACTGGGAAGGTGGCGCTGGTTTCATCTCCATTCCCTCATGAATCACTCCAGCACCTTGGGTTTCCGAGAAGCCCTCGGAGCAGGAGTAGCGGGAGCACACCTGGAGGAAAGGAGGAGATCTTCCTGCTTGCACTGGGACTGGGAGCAACTTAAGCATCACATGGTTCACACCCTTAACTTTCCAGGTGAAGAAACTGAGGTCCCAGTGAATTGAAAGTTCTGCCCAAGTCCACACAGCTTATCAAATCTTCTCATTCCCAGTCTAGGGTCCTCTCCACTATATCAGGTTGAAGAGCAGCACCCTACCATCTAGATCGCACTCGGAGAAGGTGTACACGTGTAGGTATAAGTGTGGGTGTGACTGTGAGTGGGTTTAAGTGGATATGAGAGTGTACTGTGGATATGAGAGGGTATGATGCTGTGAGTGGAGGTGTGCACAGGTGAGCGTATGGCATGTGTGTGTGACGGAGCATGAGCACGTGTGTTTTGGTGAAAGCATTGATGAATGAGGCGTCTCAGGGGAGACTAAGCACAGGGTAGGGATGCATCATGCTTTGCATGGGTGTACATATCATCTGCAGGGAGCAGTAAGGGGGTATGGCCTGACTCCTCTATCAGCCATCAAAGCTTCTTTCATGCAATATAATTGTAAGTAACATCTGATTTTAGTCCATGGTTTCATAGTCTTCCCACCTTCCATTCCCTCTGACTCCAGCACTTTACTAAAATACTGCAGACTGCTCTGAGTTTGTCTCATATGTCCTCTATGCTCCAGTTAACGGACAAAGGGAAGCAATCCACTGGGAGAAAAGAGAAGTAGCCATGGAGCCCAAAATGCACCCCAAGACAATCCGCACCCAGGGCCTGTATGGAAAATGTAAAGTTTTAATATATTTTCAAATTATTCTTTCTAATCTTGCAAGCCTAAAATGGAAATGTTGGCAAGTCCCAGAAAATTAGGAAGTTGGATGGGTGAAAACTACTATGTAGCTCTGCTTAACACATGCTCTGGCATATTTAAGCTGTATTTTAAATTTTGGAAAGGCCAAAAGAGTTTGGCTTCTTTAAGGGAAGGGCTGTCAGAAGCATGCTGTGCGATCCTGCAACCGCAGGCTCCAGCCCGAGTCTTTTGTGTGCCTGTGGGGTCTTTTCATGAGAAAAGGCAGGGCAGGCAGGTGGAGGGAGCCAGGCAGGGGACACAGAGCAGTGACTTCCCCTGTCAGTGACTGAGTTATCAGGTAACCACGACCTGATTGGAGGGGAACCAGACCGTGACCCACAGGGGCTTTTCATTTTCTTTGTGCTCTGACCACAAAAGGAAAGGAAACAAACCGTCAATTGTCTTTGAAAGGGACTTAGAGAGGGACAAGGAAGCAGAGACCCCAAGCAAAATCCACGCCAGAAGGAACGTGGGTCAGAGGTTCGTGGCCAGGCAGGAGCTGGAAAGAGTGTTAAAAGGATTTCTGGAGGATAAGAGGAAACCTTGGGTCAAGCAGCAATTAATGACAGTTCCCGTTGCAAGGCACCAATCCGTGCCTCCCTGTTCTATTTTTTCCTAGGCCCCATTGAAACCTTGAACTTACTCACCTCCTATAAAGTTAATTAATGTAATAGATTTCTTTTTTAAAAAGAAAAACCCTTTTCTTTTTATAGAGAAATCATGACTGACTGGATCAGAAGCACTATCACTGAGATACCAACTATTTACACCTGGAGAAGAGGCCTCACAGCGCCCTCTCATCCCCAGCTGAACCTCTCCCACGTGGTCTGTGATAATTAGCTGCTCAATCGTAATGGCCCTCATGGTAGGAAAGATGTGACAGGAATAAGAGAGGTGGCACAGCCTGCAGAATTTCCTTCCAGAGCTGTAAATCCACCCACTTCTATGCCCCTGGAAAAAAAATCAAATATGAATGAGTGAGAGTTGTACTGCTATATAAATAACTTTGAAACTGTTGCTGAGGGGGCACGTGAATTATTTTGTTATTATAGATGTGGCCACACATCTTTGTGCTGTGACATCAAGTTGAAAACCCTGGCTTTAGGTAAACAAAATATAAAATGGTGCACATGGGAAAGCTTCCAGGACTCCAGGCCCTGTGGCAATCTCAGACTCCGTGTCCCCAAGATAGATGACAGGGACATCTCTGTGATCCCTTCCCTACCAGCCTCAAGGACACTTTGACAAGTTCCCAAGCAGGAGGAAAATCACAGTTATACAATTTTGCTTGAATTCTCTTTATTGTATAGGTACTCTTATCTGCAAAAATACTCCTGCTGTTAATTTAGAATATTCTTCATCTCAAAACCACTGCAAAATGCATCCCTTCTTACTGGCATTAGGACAATTGTCCAGATGCGAGGACCTTCTGAAACCATCATTTAGCGATTTTGGGAAGGCACATGTGCCTTACTACCCACTGCAATAGGCACAGATTATTGTGGGAGATTTGTGACTAATGTTTTAATTTGCCCATATCCTGATTTAGAATGACAATAAAAAAATTGTATACAAAGTTAGTTACTTCTTCTGCAATGTTCTCCAGGTATTTTGTATAATTCACTATTGTGGAATTTATCAAATGGCATTTTAATTATTTGTCTAACTTATCTTCTTCCTTGCCCAGGTGATGATCTCCTTGAAGAATGGGATCATGTCTTATTCATATCTTTGTATGTTCCTCACCAAGAGGCCTGCATGTAGAAATTAATCAATAAATGTTTGGTTTTGGGTGGTTGAATGGATGGATGGATGGACAGACATTACAGCATATGATCTGTTTCCCAAAATATATGGATATGGTTATGAGAGGTGACCTATAATTTAATAACCAAGTCTGTACACCCCTACCTTTCCACAAGAAAGTCTGCAGTTATGGGGTCAGCAGCTGGCAGCCTAGAAATGGTCTTTATTGGGGCAAATAATGGTCACTCTGGATTGTCCAGGTTCTCTGCTCAGATCTCATTCATACTAGTCCAACCAAGTAGTTAGATAACATTGAACCAAGTCTCATGGTGCCCCTGCTTGCTTACAAGAGCTGCTTTGAGCCAATGGAACTCCACATGCTGGTTACCACTCTCTTAGTATACTGAGCCAATTGCCCTGTGTTGGTTCCTAAGATTGACTGTGACGACACATCCTAGGCTTAGCCATTTCCCCTCATTCCATATGCCTTTTTGGTTCTCCTGGTCAAAAGTATTCTCTGTAAACTACTGAGAAATTCACTTACACGAAAGAGTAAATGATTCCTAACATTGGGTTTATTACTCTCCTCAGAACTTTTGCAACCTAAAGAGGACAACATCTTAAGTCAAAAAAGGAATCTCAAACTGTGGCATTTCAGGCCCTCGATTCTTTCCAGCTGGGCATACAGTCCCTGGCCAGGGCTACTGGCTCTCCTGCCTTCTTCCCCTCCCCAGTGCTGACATCTTCCTACCATCCTCGTTTACAGATGACTTGGCCTCTGAATCATGTGACTTCAGGGTCCACATGGATGACCACCCAACCCTCTGACCTCTCAGTCCCTTGACCTCCTCATCCCTAGTGACCTTCTCTTTACACATTGTCACTCTAAAAAGCACCTAAATCTTGTCAACCATGATTCATTTTGTGCACAGGTCTCAATTTCCTCTCCAGTTAGCTTGGTCAACTTTCCCCAAATGGTTTTTGTACCTCATTGGAACCTCCAGTCAACTCACTGTCTTCACCCTCTACCAATCCATCAGCTAGCTTCTTTCTTCATTGTCCTCCTTATCAAACTTAGATCTTACAACCCATCACCCCATCACACTTTTTTCAGAACTCTAAATTCTGTCACTCTGGGTTTTTTTTTTTTTTTATCACAACCATCTTGCAAAAAGCTAATTCTGAATGGCCCCAACTTCTTCTGTGTTCTGAGGTCAAGCACAAGCTGCTGAGTTTTATTGAGAAAGTACCACAGTGAGGCAGATCGATTTCACCGTGTTTTCATGATCACTGCTCTCAGATTGACTCTCAACACGGCCCAGCAAGCACACAACAATGCTCTTTCCAACTCTGCAACATGCTTCTGGCCTCATCTGCCCTCCTCAAACCTCTGACTCCCCCACTTCTTTCCTCTCTCTTGGCTTACAACCCTGCCTCCTATTTCTCAGAGAACACTGAGTCTCTTACATGGAGCTCTCTCACCCACCCACCACTGAGCACACAAGCCCACCTCCTCCCTCCTGTTCCTTGACCTTTTCTCCCTCCCACCAACCAAGGCTGGTTCATCCACATGGCTTAAGACCCATCTTTTCCAGCCTTTTCAAGAAAGGTGCATTCTCCACAAGCCCTTCTTTCTCTAGTTCCCTCTCAAGTGGATTTCTACCAATGACATTTAAATACGCATACATCTTTTCCATTTGAAACTGCCCTCTCTCAACCTCTCATACCCTTCCAGCTATTGCCTCATCTCTCTTTACCCTTTACACCAGACTTCTTGAAAAGATTGTTTTATTCTTCTTACTTACAGTTCCTGACTCTTCTCACTCCTCAACCCACTCCCGGCTGGCTTTAGTTCCCATCATTCCACTGGCATAGCTCTCGCTTGGGACACCAGAGACCTCCGTGTCCTAAATCCAATGGGCATGTCTCAGAGCTCACCTCACTGAACTTGCCAGGTTCTTGGTGTTGGACACCCTACTTGATACCCACCTCTCCCCTTGCTCCGATGACACCCTACTGCCCCAATCTACATTTCCTGACAATATTTTTCCCATCTCTTTGAAAGTTTCTCCTCCTTTTATTGACTACTTCATCTTGGAATTACTCGTGATCTAGGCCCCGCCTACTTCACACTCTAAACTCTCTCACTTGGCAATGTCATCAGGCTCCTGACTGCAGATCCCACCTATACACAGGTGAACTGTGAAATCCACTCTTGGCCATGGCCTCTAGTTCTTTCACTTCTTCACATTTTTCATTCTGCCAGACTATCAGATCTCTCTCCCGCTCTCTCTCTGAACAACCTAGCAGGGATCCCACATCCACATTCACGTCTTCATCCAGATGTCTTGAGCACTGCAGGGAATTCCTAAACCAGTTCACCCAGCATCCAGCAATCCTGCGATCCCATGATGCTGCTGGAGAACATCCTGTAACTCAGCTCATGAACTTCAACCTCAGGGCCTGCACTGCTGTGTTTCTCCAGTACAGCAAAGCATTAAGGCAGACTTTGGTGTCCAGTAGACTGGTTAAAAGACCTAGCTCCACAATTTCCTTGTTGAATAACCATAGGGCCATATTACTTAGTGAGGTTATGTTATTTAACTTTTCTAAGCCTCAATTTTCTCATTAACTAATTAGAGATAATATTACTAATAATGCCTAAGAATTACATGAATTATTACATAGTAGGCATGGAATAGTCCTTGTCATATAGTATGCAATCATAATGGTAACTTTATTATGATTGTACTTATATTCAACATTAATGATTTTTTTTTACTGTGTTCTTCTCTGTGTAGACCCTAAAATGATTCTATTATTCCCAAGTCCTTGAGGGGCAGATATTGCTCCCTATACATGATTTGTTATGAAGATCGAGGCCATCCACCATGTGTTCTCACAGTACTCTCTATTTCAAAGGTCCCTTAGTATGTAGCCATGTAGTGTTCCCTCCTGCAGGCCCAGAGGGGTGTGCCCTGTCTCTTTCAAGGGCCAGCCTTCTCTTCCTCAGTGTATCCTGCCTGCCATAAGCTCAGGCACTTCACTCCACCGGTTATCCACTCCATCTTCTTTTTATTTTTTATATACATTTCTATTTTCAATTACAGTTGACATTCAGTATTTTATTAGTTTCAGGTGTATAGTATAGTGCTTAGTCATTCATATAACATACAATGTAATCCCCCAATAAGTCTACTACCCATACATAGTTATTACAACATTATTGGCTATATTCCTTGTACTGTACTTTATATCCCTTTGACTATTTTGTAATTGCCAATTTATACTTCTTAATCCCTCACCTTTTTTATTCAGACTGTCCTACTTCTCCCTCCACCTCAAGACTGAAATAGCTTCAAGGCTCTCTTAACCCTAAGCAAAACAAACACAGAAATAAATAAATAAAAATTTTAATCTCTTTTCTCTTCCCTTCTGTTCACTGACAAGCCTCTTGAATGGAGTCTACGCAAGTTTCTTTCCCCATTCTCTTCTCAGGCTCTCGATCTGTGCCCCCTGTGCTCTCAAAGGCTCCCCATACCTAAGGTCCCTCACCCTTTCCCTCTGGGTGAGCACACGGCGGACCCCTCTCTCCTTTTGAGTGGCCTCTGTCCTACAAGATGGTGGCTCTTACCCTCCTCTTCCTCAGTCTCTGTCATCAAGTAAACTTATACTGGGTATAAATCCCTGTCCATAAACTCAAGTGTTTGAGAAATATTTCATTTATTTTCTTTTAATGAATTGGATTTCAACCCTGAGCTTTCATCCTGCTGACTTGGTGAGAAATCTGGTCTTAGTCATTCTCAGGTTTCCTCTCCTCCCCTTGAGGGTTTCTGCCCTGGTTCTCAGACAGGACATGGGGCTAGGACACAAAGGAGGCCCCTCTGGTAATAGGACATTACCCTCTGGAACACCACTGAGAAGTCCATGGCCTCAGGCCCTGAGGCCGGCGTGCCTCTGCTCCTTCCCCACCCAGCTAACACAGCAGGAGGGTTGGGGGCTGGTGGCCCAGGCTTGGAGGAGGTGGGATTCTGAGGACCTGCTAGTACTCTGAGTGCTGCCAAGGGCAGGGGAAGGAACCCTGCTGCTCTGCTCCAGAACTTGCCCAGGGAACTCTTCAAATGCTGGGAAATCCTCCTATCTTTATCTTCTTCAGACAGCCTTGACCTCGTCGACATCTGAGGCCTGCCCCCCGAAGGACAGAAGCACAGACTCTGTGACCTGCCTGGATCAGAGGAGGACAAAGACAAAAAGAGAAATGACTCTATCTCAGATAAGCATCCTGCCACCAAACTCATAAGAGTGTTTGCCAGGAGTCGAGGAGTTGGGATTGCAATATTTCATTTCTTTTTACTTTTCCAAAGTAACAGATCTGACCAAATATATTCATGATAATGAGAATATGAAATTATGCTATATTTTTCTCTGCTTGCTGTTGCATTTTTAATGTCTCAAAATGAATAACAAAACTTAAAATCTCCAATAAAAATTTATCTTTCAAATAGGCATTTCCCAATTTAGGCCCCTACACAGTCTTCCTTGATGATCTCACCTTTCTCATGGTTTCCCCTTTCCCCACAGGACAGGTTGATTCTGAAATCCATCCCACAGCCTCTGAACCATCTCCTGCACATCAGATTGTCATATCCAAGTGATCCCTGGACTGTATTTGCATATCTGACAGGCGGCTCAAGCTCAACCTGCCACAATTGACATAGAGCTCTCGGTCCCCGCCATTCTAATCCATCATCAGGCCCAGTCAACTTGACCTTAAAGCCTCTCAAATCAATCTCCTCCTCATCTCCTTCGCCACCCTCAAGCCAAGCCACCCTCAACCCTTACCAGGAATACAGTAAGCCTTCCCTAATGTCTCCTTCTGACTCCCCAACCTGTGCTCTATACAGCAGCCTAAAGGAAATTTTAACCCCCACCCCAACACCCCACCAGACAGGGTAATTCCTCCAAAAGCCTTCCAATGGCTTCTCTTTAGGATCACGTCCAAAGGCTATGGTGTGGCCTATAAGCCCTGATGTGGTTCTGAATTCTGTTTCCACTCTGCTTGTTCCTCCCCTCATTCCCCATGCTTCAGCTACACTCACCTCTTTCAGCTCCACCAACAGGACAAGCTATTTCCCACCTCCAGGACTTTCCACATGCCACCCCTCTGCCTAATCCACCCCACACATACCCTCAAAACACCTCCTCACCCTCCCACACTGCCGCTCTAAAGTCTTCATACAGCCCTGTTTTGAACTGCTCAGTCGACGGCAGGCCTTGATTGAGATTCTTAAATACTTCCTGTTCCTCTTAGGTTGAAGTTCAAAAGCTGGACATGGCCTTGGAGATGCTCAGAGTCTAGTCCATGCCAGGCCTCTCCTTGCTCCCTGGGACTCAGCCATCTGGCCTTCCGCACGCACCTCACATGAGCCGAGTTCTTTCTCACTTCAAGGCCTTTGGTCATGCTGTTCCTCAGGGCAGAATGCCTTTTGCTTTATTTGTCACCCAGGTAACTTCTACTCATTCAGGTTTTAGCTGAAATGTGATGGCCTCAGAGAACACTCATCTGACTTCCTCCCTAAATCTGAAGCCCTTCATCTTCCCAAGGCTCTGTGATGACTTGAAATTATGTTTTTACTTTTGTGATCTTTTGTCAATGTCTGCCTTCCACTTAATGAGGGTAGAAATCACTATATACTCCACCCCACCCTGTTTTCCTAGCAGGCTAGTTCAACGTCAGGCAGGTATTATAAGAGGTACTCAGTAAATGGTGATTGAATGAATGTCTAGTTTGACACCATCTTATTCTCCTCATCTGTCTCCCACCAGACCCAGCTGTCTATTGGGTTTCCTCCCTGTATCATTAGTATTTGGAACCACCCCACCACGCAGGCTCAAAATCTTTGACTCTTTCACCCCTCACTTATTCTGTGCAAAATGTAGTCAACACACACCATGTCTACCTCTAAGCAGGTGTAACACATCCCCGCTTTTCCATTCCCCAGTCACCTCTCATTTAGATTATTGAAGTTGCTTCCTAGCTGCCACCACCCCCAGTGACTCAGGTCTGTTCTCCCCAGAATCTGCAGAATTATTTTCCTAAAGTTCAGATAGATCTCTTCCTCAGAATAGTTTATTCTTTCACACAGATAAAATCAGAATGGAGCATTTTATGTAGCAAATTAGAAACAACGGATTAAGATTTAAACATAGCAGTCGGAGTAGATCTTAAAAACGCTGTTTAGTGAGAAGAGAGAAATGAAATGAGATTATATAACACAATAACCATTCACATGCATTAAAAATACATGCAGCAAAATAGTAAACATTTTTATAAAAAGATATGTAAGAAAGATAGACATCCAATGCAAAAATGCAGTTGCTGACGGGGGAGAGAGGAAAGGAAAAGTGGTATAGAGGATAAAAGGGAAAATAAGTAAAAGAAGGGAAGGGCTTGGCCCGCACCAATGATGATGAGTGGGCCATGAACTCGGAAGGATGAACTCCATGTTCAAGGAACAAATAATAACAGTAAAACAACTTGTGTCCCAGTTAAGGAGGATTCAATTCATTTATGCATCTCTTTCATAGTGCTTAGGACAGTTCCTTGAATATCATTGTTGGAAATTAATCAATGTGCAAAGTGTGCATTTATTTTAATCAGTAAGCTCCAGGACATGCCTCAGCACTGAGCAAATATACCATCCACGTCCTCATCTTACTATCGGAGACAAACTCCCAGGCACCGGCTTCCCGACCTGTCACTTCCTGCTAATGATCACTTCACTCAAGCACAGTAATTCCCTTAACAACTTGAACTCACGGCAGTACTTAAAAAAAAATTTGATAAACAACTCTGAGCCTTTACCATAGATTTGAAGTACATTAAAGACAGTACTCTAAGTTTATCAGGTACAGTCACCTATAATGCTCAGCCACATATTTCAAAGGAATTGGAAGCCATATCTTTATCTTCCTTGATACCCCATGCTTAATCAATCTCCTATCCCCTAGAAAGTCCAGAATCCAAACGAAAGTGCAGTCTCAGAAGGCATGAGGTCACCTGGAGATCAGCTTTGTGGGCAGAATCAGGGGAGGAGTAATAAATATTGTGGACTCACTGGTCTAGAAATCTCCATTTGTCTCCTTCCAGCCAACACAGAATTGAAAAAGACAAATAGTTGATCATGGATTTCTATTTCCATCAGGGTCCATGAGCCACTGAGAACATTTTTTCGTGTTGGGATGAGCATGCAATGTTTTCATAAACTTCTATTTAAAATGTACAGACATAATAGATCTTAGAAGGAAAGTCAAGCCTCTTCTGGCCCTCGAATCTGGCTAATGAAAGTGTTAATGACTCCAATAGACATTGTAAAATAAATACCCATAAAAGTTTGCACAGCACACCGTGATATGGCCCCATAAAAGCCACAGGGCCATTACTGAGTTATGAGCTCTCTGTCCACCTCCCCGAGCGCCAAGGTTAGCACAAGTGGAAGTGATGGAGGAACCTGACGAAAGAGAGGGGCGTGTTATAGCAGAGGCCAGCACTGACGTGGGGGAGGCCAGCGCTGTCCCCTATCCCTTGGCTTCCTTGTCTGTGAAATGGGCATTTGGTCTCCAGGCCATGCCTCATTTCTCTGTGCTTCACATGGAGGAGAATGCTGATATGGAAAATACAAGCATCGGCTCGACCCCTGTTTTATTCCTGAAGACTGAGTGATTTTTAGCATAGCATCTGATCCAATGCTCAGCTAGTCATGCTCAGAGCCAACATTTATGTGTTTGTGGTGGGCAAAGCAAGGTGCTAAACACCTTATGCAATATCCCATTTAGTCCTCACATTATGCCTAAGAACTATGCATTATCATTATCCCCATTTTGTGGATGAAGAAACTTATCTAAGAGCTGAGCATTTAATCACATACTGGCTCACAACAGGGACAATGTACCCGACCACATAGGTAGTGTGGGGCACACAGCACTCAGAAATTGTTCACCCCCTGCCCATGCCCTTGCCACGAATCACTCTCACTGCTTTAAAGAGGAAGGAATCATCATGCCATAATTCTGTAACCATGGAGCACAGGTATGTGTGGAAAATGGAGACACAAGAGATCAGCTGAGGCTGGATGATGAATGCTGTATTCAACGCACCATCCCCCCAAAATTTTCACCTTCTTCTGCTCCCACTCAGTCCACCTGCTTCTCCCAAAGAGTCCTTGCAATGTGATATTCAGTCACTGGAATAATGCCCCAATTTGTATTTTCCTCACCGGCATGGGCCTCATCATAGCAGGAACAAGAATGATCTTACTTTGGTTTGGTGTTACGCAGGTCACAGAACACTTGGATAGAAGATTGCCTTAAAGATTTTTAAGAAATACTGAAGTGATGTTAGGGGGAAAGACAGCAGTTATTGTGTAGAATAAACCTTGGCTGGATTGTTTCTGATGTTTCCTTAAGAGTAAGTGTGAGATGTACATCTTTGCAGAAACACCTCCAAAGTGATGGTATGTCCCCCTCACACAACCCGTCAAGACACACATGGTGTCAATTTGTCCTGTGCATGATGTTAAGTTGGGTCACTGGGTTAAGGGGGTCTGTCAGGTTTCCTCACTGTGAAGTTACTCCTCCCTCTATGTATTGGAGGGGATAGATTTTGAGACTCATTTCTCATCATTCTTGCAGTAATTAAGTTAGCATCCATAGACAAATCTTATCTGAAACAATAACTACTAGAGTAGGATGGGTTATATAGATAATAGATAGATGATAGATAGATGATAGATAGATGATAGATGATAGATAGATAGATAGATAGATAGATAGATAGAAAAAGAGAAAAGAGGAAAGAAGAGAGAGAAGATACATGCACAAGTGCGGACCAATGCTAGCATTTTGAGAATCTGGGTGAATGCTTTACAGGTTTATTATTTTTGCAATATTTTATAGGTGTGAAAGTGTTTCAAGATAATCTTTTTAAAAGGATATTGGGTAGCTCCCAGAATTGGCAGAGAGGCTAGAAAGCCACAGACTTAGAACTGCCCAGCTAGGGACAATGTTCAAAATACGCTCAGCTGTGTACTGCCAAACGGACCACTGAGGGTCCACCGCTGTCACCAAACTCTTACGCTGCCACCCAAGCCCCGCCACAAACTGGATGCGGCCACGTGCCCCACGGCCACCACGGCAACTCCCGGCAGGTCCCTCCTTCCCCGCCACCTGCGCGTGTGAACGTGGGTGAGCAGCGGAGCCTGAGTTCTGGGCCCCGGCTGCCCGCGGGGCGGGGGCAGGTAAGGTGACAACCTGCCATTTTCAGCTTCTCCTACCTGGGCTCGTAAGAGAGTGTGGCGTGCAGGCCGACCAAAACCGAATGAGAAAGTCCATTTGTTCTAGAAAACGGTGCAGTCTAACCGCGCCTGAGGCCTCTCTGCTGCTTGCCCACCCACCCTTCCGTGCCCCTACCACATTCAACCCCACAGTCACTTCTGATTCGTGTTCACCTCGCTCTCAGTCCCGGCCTCACTTCCTTCTTTACAGAGATAACAGCCTCCCCACCACGGAAGTGCTAACGGGCCCGTGGGCATACGGTCTGGGCGATACGGGCTCAGATCTTTATTACTTACTGACTGGGACACTGGGCAAGTTACTTTCTCTGAGCCTCAGCTTCCTTGTCTGCAAAATGAGGCCAGTGATAGTCACCTGGCAGGGTGTCGTCTGGAAGTAATATGTGTGCAGAGTGGGTGCAGGTGCAGAGGTACCCCGGTGGCATTCTAGGCCTTCCCTTCCCTTGACTTCTTCTAATGGACACTGACTGGTGTGTTGCCCAGACTGGGAAGAGGACATCATTCCCTCAGCTCCTAGAAATGTTGGGGCGGCCTGCCCTTGCTTGGAATTCTCCCTGAGGGATGCTAGTTGCCTCACCCAGTCACACCTTTTCCCGGGGCAGCCTGCACCCGGGGACTGGCCGAGGCAAAGGTATAAAGGCCCAGCGCCCTTGTCCCAACTCAGGACAATTCTGAAGGCTCATCCCAGCTCCAGAGCTCCCCATGGGGTTGGCTGAGGCTTGTTGTGACTGCTTCACAGTCCAGCTCCTCCCTCTGTCCCATCTGGATCCCTTCCCCTTTCCTTATCTATACGGAGAGCAGGTTCTCCTAAACACCCTGTACGCCCCCTTCTGTGTGAGAGTCAGCTTCCTGAACGACCCAACCCGACAGTCCTTTTCCATCTCATGCCTTCAAGTCTAGCCTCTCCAATCACGTACCTCAAGAGACCTGGTTCCACTCATTGTATTCCACATGACCGTCAATGACAGATGAGTGTTAACACTCTTTCCATCTCCCACCTCTAGCTTTATCGAAGAGATCGTCTCTGTCCTTCGAGGCCCATTCAGGTGGTGCCGCTCCCTGCAGAGAGCCTTCCCCACGAGTATCCACTCCCCTCTCTAAGCTCTCTCACAGCCTTGTCTTCCCCGTCATCTGGCACTGCGCCTAAGTTGGTGCGCCAGCCCAACCTCACATCCATCCTTGCCTCCACCCCAATTGCTCTTTGCTTCAGAAGCTCGACACTGCAAACTACATTTCCCAAGTGCCCACTGGTTTCCAGATAGGGTCTGTCAGGTATGGACAAGAGCTTGGAAGGCAAGGGCAGGGAAGAACTCAGGGAATTTCTTCTCCGCCTTGTTGGTAACAAGGTAATGGGCAAACACAAGGATCAGATGTGTGATTCTTTAAAACAAAGACTCCCACAATTAACCAGTGCTGCCTCACCTTCTTACTCTCCAGAATCATTTAGAAGAATCGAGAAATCTTTTGTGATTTTGTACAGCAACAGCCTTCACCAGTTTAGCTAACCTTCTCAACAACTTCTACCTTCTCAGCATCTCCTGACACAGTTTAGAAACTTTTAATGTTGAAATAAAATGTGTTTTACCCAGCTGATGTCGCAAAGAATTGTGTCCAGATCTTGCTTGTGCTTTTGAAGATAAACACTAATAGTAAATTTGTTTGTAAATATTTTGAACAATGCTAAGTCTTTAATTATTTTCTTTTGCATTAAAAATTGACAACAATCGATATTCCCCACTGACGAACTACAAACGTTGTTGGGGGGGGGAGGGATGTATATATTCTTTTTAATAGTGATTATTGCTCTGTGATGACTGGGGAAATTACTCTAAGGCTTAAAAATGTATTTGCAGCTTATGCTCAGGGGATTATGGCTAGTAACGCCTACTGTATCATCACCTTATTTAAAATTTGCAATAGGAAACACAATTCAATCTAATGCATTTCTGAAGGCCAATGGGAAATAGATTGGGCGGCAGTCAGAAAATGCAAATTCAATGCTAAACTCTATCCCAAACCCATTTGCCTGGGTTTTATTTCCTTTTTTTCTTCCCCAAGGCCAGTGATGCTGACTCAGTAGTGCATTAAACACAAATGTGTGGGTTCGGCCCTGACCAGCCATTAATCAGCGTGCAGCCATGAAGGCAGCTTCCATGGGTTAGCAATCTACTGCAAGGTGCCAGGCGCACGTGGGGAGAAACCCAACCAGGCTTTCAGAGGTAGACGGGGTGCAGGCCACTTCCTATGCTAAAAGGTCCCAGTCGATGGAAAAGAAATGTAAATGCCAAACTGAGTTATAGAGAATGTGGTGTATTTTAGAGGCGTAACAAGTTGGCTCCTTTATCTGTGGCAAAAAGAAAGAAAAATACCCACAGTGATTGTGAATTTGGCCTCATTTGGAAATAATACCAATTCTATATTTGAGACCTTTTGTTCATGTAAGGCCTGAAAGAGGGGCCTACTGCCCCTATTCCCACACCCCAGAGGCACTGGGGCAGACAGCACAGGTTTGAGACTCCAGTCACCCCTGGCCCAGCTTACACAAGTGACTGCACTGTGCGGGAACTGCACAAGGAAGGGGGCTGGCCTTGGGCTCTTCATCCTGATTTTTTGCCTTCAATTGGGGGAACCAGTGCTGTTCAGTCTGGAAGGCAGGTGCTTTCTCCCCCAGGAGCTGCCTGTGTCCTTGGACAAGGGCAGCCTCCTCCTGTCAGAACAGAACTCCTCCTGGGGCCCTTGGCGAATGCATGCTGCATGCTCAGTTCGCAGAGAGAGTGCTGGGCTGGGCGGAAGGGAAGGCTCAGAGATTAGTTCTCCCTGGGAGTCTCTTAAGGCAGAACTGTCCTCTTTAGCCTCTCCTTGCCTCTTTAATCTTGCTTGCAGGAACTACCACGTGATCTGCACCTCCAGCCCCACCTGGGGAGGCGTGCAATGTGCATGCACATTCTCTCTCTCTCTCTCTCTCTCTCTCTCTCTCTCTCTCACTCTTTCTTGCCCCCGCCCTGCCCCATCTCCAATATGAGAGACCCCAGAGTCTTGCCTCCATTAAAAGGAACCATAATCCTTACTCTACCAGTCCCCTGCCCCTAATATCACAAGGGGGAGGCGGAGCACTTCGAGTATGGAAGTCAGAGGAACCTAGAGCAACAGTAACCTAGCAACAGTGTCTCAGGATTTGAATGTAATTATACCCCGAGCGTGATAAATACTCAGAAGGGCTCCTTATGTGCAGATCATACTAAACAAGTCTTTGAAATTACCCTCATCAAATATTGATAGAAGAAAAGTTTTTTGAAAAAAAGAATAAAACCTGAAGAGCAGGGACAACCTTTCCACCCAGTGCCCTGGGCAATGGGAGAACATCAGCCAGGGTAGCTCAGAAAGCCTCAGAACCCCTACTCATGGGTTATATGGCAGGTCTAGAAGAGATGTTGGAGCTGCGGACAGCTGTTTTCCTGCAAACGACGAACAGTGTCACGGTGCCGAGGTCTGCAGTCTGGTCTCGAGGTCAGGAGATCGCAGGCTAGAGTCCTGGATCCACTCTCACAATGGAGGGATTGGGCTTCAGGTTTCTTATTTAGAGTGCATGTGTTGATCAAGAGGGTCTCCCAGTTGTCCTCTGGGTGAGGAGACCTGAAAGAATGGAAGTCAGATAAAGAAGTGGGTGGTACCAGGAAGAGAAGTCCAGGCAGGAAAATGACACGAATACAAGCCCCCTGGCATTTGCATCCTCTGCTCCAAGGTGCCTTTGATTCACGAGGTTGAATCCACAGTGTGCGGCCACAGCTGAAGAGGTGAGCAGTCCCAAGCATGAAGGGCCTCGTAAGCCCTGCTGAGGAGCCTGGGCTTTATTCTGAGTGGAGACAGAAGTCCATGTGCGAGTGGCGTGTCTGGGTGAGGGCTGGTGACCCCCCAGAGTTAGTGTCAGAGGCTGTCTGTAACAATCACTGTTGGAGGTGAGGGCTCTAGAGCATCTCCATGATATAAAGCTAACCTGGAAGTGTCTTCCTTCAGGTGCTTTGGTCAAAGCCCAGGGCTGTTACCCTGCACCCAAGGTGCTGCATCACACTGAGGCATCAAGGGACCCAGATCAGATAGAGCGACAGGGCGCTGGGATCAGAGCGTGACTGACAAAAAGCAAGCAAGTGTGGAGTGGGGTGGAGTGAAAGAGGGAGCAATGCTCTGGGAAGAGGCGAGAAGAGCAGGGGATTTCTCAGTGGGAGAGAGGGTGTTGGATCTCTCTCTTCCCAGAGGGTTATCAGTAGTGCAGAGCTGGATGCACTTCTCAGCTCTGTGCAGCCGGAGCCTAAAATCTGAGATCAGAAACAAGAGAGAAAAGTCCTACATAGAAACTCCGCCCGGGTCTTTCTTATTTAGGAGGCCTGCCCAGCTTAACTGCTAACCTACTGTGTGACCCACGCCAATCCCTTCCCTCAAGTACATAATGAGGCCTCCTTGCTGGTTCTGCCTTCCTGGGACCGAGATTCTGTGGCCAGGCGGTCGGCCCAGGCCTGGTGACACACAGGGAGCCACAGCGTTGCCAGGCCTGCTGCTCCCCTCCATTGCTTCATCCCCAAATAATCTCTTCACAGGGGACAGCACCCTCTCTGATGTTTCTCTCTGGGCCTGCCGCGCATCTGCCTTCTGCCTGTTAGAGGCAATCCTCCCATGTCACATGCAAGATCTTTAAAGGGCCTCAGATCTCATCTGTGAGCTCCCTTCTCTGGGCTGAGCTCCCCTGATGGCTCTGCTGGTGTCTCCCAGCAAGCACAAGCAGGGTGAGAAGGCGGGGCTGCAGGACCATGAAAGCCTCCCCGTTTCCTGCTGTGGGATTCCAGGCTGGATCAAGGCCCAATTACACTGCCTCATTCATCCAGTTCAGTGTTCTTCCCAATGAGGCATCTGACAGCTCTGCTCTGGGTAATAATGGCCCGGTGGACCCTGTCTTAAGGAAATTCCATTTACAAAAATCCCCTTGAACGAGCTATCTAAAACAAGGTGGGCTGTTTGATTTTCACAGCACTCTGCCCAGAGATCCTCATAAACCCTAGAAGCCCCGGGGAACCATTAGTGAGTTTGTTTGGAGAGCAGTATAACATGAGCTGAAAGAGTGAAGGGTAGAAACACCTAAATACCAAGTTATTAAGGGACATTTCCTTTTAAAATTAGTGAAAATGGAAGCAAGTTGACATTAGACAAAGAATACAGTAGTGAGGAAAGACATCAGCCTCAGGACGACAAACCTTTGCCAGTTGCTTGAGAGTGCTGGTTACTTGAGTTCCAGTTAATGGAGAGTCTATATATAGTTTAGAATTTGTCTCATTCACTGAGTTTTATTCTAGGAACTATAGTTTTTATTTCTAATATTTACACTTGACTTTTATTGCACTCTTCTGTTCTTGTTTCATTTTACTGGCGTTGTGTCATAATTTCTTATTAAATTATTTCTCTAATTATATCAGATTCTTAAACCCACTTTTCAAATCATGTTTTAAGATTCTTACAGGCCTTTAGCCTGGAGCGAATTTCTGTCCTGACAGCTATTGTTGGCAATCTTCGTTAGCTTTAGATTTCACAAAGTTCTGCTCTTAACGTTGGCAGCTCAGAGTTCCTGCCTCAGAATGATGTTGAGGGTGAAGTTCCAGTCACAGGGGAGATGGGTACCTTGGTCTGTTTCTGGGTACAAAACTGAGTCTGTGTTTAAGCCTTCATCCTCAGGTTCACAGGCTGCTGAGGCCACTATTCCAGGCAGCAGATTCTTGACAGTCTTTTCTTCAAAGTTTTTAAAAGCTAGGATGTCCTTCCCAGGCCCTAGCATCAAGCAGGTAGAATTTTTCTGGCCTCTCATTTTGCTGGAGAACCCTTAGTTCCATTATCTAATGGATTACTTATTTCTCAATGGAACTGATGATCTCTGTATTTTCTGACAGACCCAGAGATGAGCAGGCACATGCTTTCAGCTATGCTTATTTCACTGCCTTTTTGATTCATTAGAGGTCCACAGAGATGTTTCTCTTGTGTTTTCTTTTTTCTTTTTTCCTTTTATAGTTTATCTATTATCGCATGCATTTGCAGCATTGGAGCTATTAAATCAGAAGTGTGAACTTAGTGATAGTCTTGATGGAAAACCCAGGTGTGGCATCTTAATCCACTAATGTATGACTTATTTGGCCTTTTGAAACTTAGAAATAATTCTGAGACTGTCAATCTTACATCACTTGGACCCAAGGATCAGGAGACCCCGTATTTAGAACCACTGGCATTACGTTACACAACTTGGGAAGTTTAGAATGGCCCTTCTCAAAATATCCTCACCACAGCATAGCAAAACTACATTAACTTTAGTGTAAATTGAACACATAGTTAAACTGCTGACTGTGGAATGTGGAACGTGGAAAGCTCTCACTTGAGACCCTAAAACTATTACCTCATTAGCATCTAAGAGGGGAGTTCGTTTGCCACAGTGATTTTCAGCACTGGGCTTAAAGCAGTGTTCCAGGGAATGAGACAAAGTAGCTGCATCCGGGAAGCTGTGGGGCAAGACCTGGGAAGGGCCGGTCACCGACTCATGGAAGCAGACTCCCTCCCATCTGAGCCAACTGGAAATGGGGAACGACTGAAGGTCAGGGTCATGGTATGTGTTTTGGCATGTCAGAGGTATGGTCTGGTCTGTATTTTAGTGCACTTGCTCTCTCAGTGTGCACCTGATGATTTGTAGTGTTTATCACCCAGATTAAGAAAGTCACCTCTGACATCAAATAGTGGTGTTGGCTTTCCCCCTTTCCAAAATATTGAGTTAATGAAAGCAATTTTTTTTAAGTATAAATTCTTCTCCCATGACATTTCCTTAACTTTGGTCCTGCTGTACCTCTCAGCCACCAACCTCTAGAGGAAGCTAATGTAGCCAGTCGTCACCCGAAGTCAATAGCTTTGTGCAGCCCGTCAGCCTCACCTCCACCTTACACTTGATCAGTGGGCTTACGTGTGCTACTTTTATGCTGCCCAAATGTGATTTCTAAAAATTTTTTATGTATTTTTGGTAAAGGCAAGAACCACTTTAGTATAATATAGTCCTGCATTTTCTAAATAATTATTCACAGAATGTTTTCTATTAGCTGTACATTGGAATTACCTAGAAAAATTGGGAGAGGGGGAAACAATGAATTGAACAAAATGAAACTATTTTTGTTTCTTATGTTTACTTTAGGAATCACTGAATCCTCTAATACTGTCCTCAATATGGGGATCAGGTGCACCATCCTTCTGGACACATTTGATCATGGCACTATCAGGAGCTTCTAAGAAACCTCTGGGGGAAATGCCAACAAAATCCAGCAAAAGGGATCTGATGTGGCATGGTATTACCAAGAACAATATTTCGCGGCATTCTTCAGAGAGCAAAGTACTTACCCCTAGGTGCTCTGCAAGTTGGAAAACCAATTATTATTTTTAAAAGCCCATCTGGTGGCCGTAGAAGGTGTAGACTGCAGCAGAGGTGCCTGGCAGGGTTTCCAGGGAGGCAGACACTGCAGTAGGAAAAACAGGCAGTCTGAATTATAAAGGACAGGAGGGCTGAAGAAGGGAGCACGGATTCAGGACAGCACCAAGACAAGTTGTAGTTCATTGGATGTGAGCAGTAATGGAGAGGGGCACCAAGAATTTGATCATTTATTCATTCAACTAGTATTTATTGAGCACCTGTCATGTGCCAAGCAGTGTTGCTCTAGGTACTATGGCTATGGCAGTGAACAAGGGATCAAAGTCCCTGCCCTCGTGGAATTGATATCTTTCCCATGCTTTAGGGTGACCGAGTGGGGTGCCATGCCCGAAGAGCAGAGACCCCTGAGGAGAAACATCCTTAATGGGCAGAATTGAAAACTCAACATAAGAGGTGCCAGGGCACCTGATGTCCAGGTGGAGATGCTGGTGAGGAAGCGTGAAATGCAATCTGAAGCGCAGGAGAGATCTGGGTGGGATGCAGCGTTCACATAAATAGGTGGAAATTGAAGCCACGAGAACATTTACAGTACCTGCAAGAGCGTCAGTGGAGTGCAAAGTGAAGAAGAGCTGAAGAGCCCTTGTTTTTCACCAGAGGAGTGGGGAAGGGGCCAGGAAGCACAAAGAAGTTTTTCGGTAAATATTTAGTGAATGTAAATAAATGAGACTCAGCCTGAGAGAAGACAATGAATCAGGAGAGTGTGGCGCTAGGAAGAGAACAGAAGGAAAGAATTTCAAAAAAGGTGAGGTCAGGCAAAATCAACAGCCTTAAAGTAGCCTAAGGGCCGCAGCGAAAAAATAAAACAGGGCCTTGTTTTTCTTTTCCTGCTTTAACTACTGGCTTCCCCTCAGCTCTTCTCAGAGGTCTCTCTGGAACCTTCAGTTTATTATAAACAAGTTTTCCCATAACCTCAATCTTGTCACAGTCACTCTATCCATTTCCTGCCTCAACTAAAATCTGGGTCTCTACCTTCACGTCCTGCTTCCTACAAGAACACAGCTGCCGGGATGTGTTCTCAAGGGAAGGCAGCGCATGCTCCCACATCCTAACAAACCCTCTTGGGGGCCAGAGCCAGTCTTGGGGATTTCTTGTCTCTTCTTACCTTCTAACAACTCTTCACTTTGGAAAGTGGGACAGCTGGATACATCTCCCAGTTACTCCTTTCCCATCTTGCAAAATCCCTCCTTCTACCTCTCCTATCTCTGCTATCTACTGATCCAAAGGTCATTAAAATACCAGCCTTTGATTTCTATTTTGCATTTCCATTTCAAGTTCACCATCATCCTGGTGACTTCAGTCTCTGTTAATGAAACAGTTAGCATCAGCCTCAAAGTCCCTTCTGTTTGATTCTAGCATCTTTCATACTCTCCTCCTACAGTCTATTTTGTGGCCCCACCCTGGATTTGAGGATTATTGAGAAGTCTTCCATTTATCATCTCCTCAACTCTAAGCCCTGGATTCACAGCTTCTTCCCACTCATTCCCGTGACTCGCCCAGGGAAGCTCCGTGGGATCAGGGCTGAGAGCCCCAGTTCCAAGGTCCAGCATCCTTGGCTTGCACTCTGGGCCCTTGCTCATTTCCCTGGCCTTGTCTCCCCACCCCTTGACTGATCTTTCACATTGCTCCCATCCAAAGCCTTCTGAAACTTTCATCTGACCATGCACTGCTCGATTCAAATCTACTCAATGGTTCTCCATTTCTTACAAAGCAAAATGCAAACCTCACAGCAGAACAAGCCCTTGCATCAGGATCTCAGAGACCCGTCATGAGCTGGTCTCCCCACTGCTCCTCTGGCCTCATGTCTTCATGCCCCTCCCTCCCTCCACGCCACAGACACACCTGTACTATACACCTACACCACATCAACACTGCAGTCAGGAAAACCCCCCACCGCTATCAACCATCGGCACTTCTCACTCCTTCCAACTCAGGTCCCAAAAACCCAGTTCCAGCTTCACCATCTCCATGCCTGGACCAATAGTTATAATCCATTGACTCAGTCTTCAAACGTCTAGTGTATTCACTGTCTTGCATGCAGGCCCTGATCAGAGAACCTGGTCAGTAAAGTAGTTAATAAAAGAATATATGAAGTTTTAGGGGAAAAAAGAGGTTAAGGAAAAAAATAGAGGTTAAAGAATTGTGATGAGATATGTTAGCTGATAATTTTGGAATCAAAACGCTCAGATTCAAATTCCATTTCTACCACTTATTGTTATGTGACTTGGGACAAGTCACTAAGTAACAAGGGTATCATTCACTGAGTACTTGTCACATGTCAGGCACTGTCTCATTCAAGACTGATAATAAACCATTATCATCTCCATTAAAAAGAAGGACATAGTGGCCCTACAGAGTTAAGAACTTGCCCCAAATCACAAGTATAAAGGGGCAGAGCTAATGTCCCAAAGCCTATGGTATCATTGTTCTGTCTTCATGTGCCATGTTCTGACTCCAGCAATCCCATCCAGTCTACTTTAACGGACAGTTGTGAGGATGAACAATAATTAATATGTATCATAGAAAAGTGCATTTCAAATGTGCATTGTTATTATGTGTAAAGTCATTAATTCACCAGCCCTCCTTCCAAAAAGCTAAGCATTTGAACATCTTCAGTAGCTTACAAGTAGCTGTCAAATAGAATCTGAATTTAACACAGGATTGGAGCCAATTATAATTTCTGGTAAAGTTAATCTGTTCCAATTCATTATTATGATTATGATTATCATTATTATTATTATTATTATTAAACAAGAGCCAAAATTATTTCTGGCTTACAGATAGAGGGAACAAACTATTTCTTGAGTCCAAGACACAAAGACCATCTCTCCCCAGGGCTCGGAGGTGGCATAATAAAGAACTCCTGGAGTAATTTTTGCTGAGTTTCATTGTTAATCCTCTCCTGAGGGACACCCATGGCTATAATTGCTCCAATCGGACTCAGCCTGTCGAGCTACCTGAATTAAGTGGGTGAATTGGAATTTTCAGTGGAATCATCTGGGAAATCACCTTTAACCCTCCCCAGTGCTCAGCCCATCCCATTGTTCATTACAGTGGAGACCCCCGTCACCTCCTCCCACCTCCTCTTATGAGTATGCACAGGTCTCTTTCTCCTGCTGCAAAATGGCAGAATATTTAGTGAATGGGGTGGTGGAGTGTGGCTGCAGACAGTGCTCTCTGCACCTGAGCACAAGGACCTCAAAACTTAGCTTTTTGAGGTTCAGGGACAGTGCCAAGCTTTGAATAAATCATCACTGGGCTACAGGTTAAAGTCCAGAATTTAATCACTCTTCTGCCACTTACACTTCTGTGGAATTTAGAAAATCATGAATACTCTTGGATGAGCATACAGAGAGATGGAGGTGGGGCATACTTGTATTGTGAGCATACAGAAAAGAGAGCTGCCTCTTTTAAGACAGGGAGGGGTTTTGGAGAGGATTCCTGGAAGGGTGATGCCAGACTCAGTTGTTTTATTTTTAAATGGACCACAATTTGGGAAAGGAGGGTGAGTGGCCAGAGAACCTGGGAGGTGGGGAAGGATATAACAGGGGTGTGGAGAAGCTGAGTTGGAATGTCACATGTAGGTGAAGGCAAGTCACTGGGCAATTTGAAGCACAGATGTTCTGTGGAGAGCTCTGCACTTCAGAAAAACCACCCTTGAGACTGTAGACACTTGGAGGTAAGACACGTGTCAATAAGTATCTAAATTAATTGAGACAAGAGATGAGAAAGGAAGTAATAGTAAGGATGGAGAAAATAACTTTCTTTTAAATAAGTGAAATAAAAATAAGCAGCCCAAATAAAACTATTAATGAGAGGAACAAACCTAGGAGGGGCGGAACCAACTGAATAGTTTAGGTTGGTCTTTAGCCTCATAAAACTGGTCCCCTTTGAGGCCTTTCTGCAAGTATCTACGTGTGGTTTCCTGGCCAACAGTGGGTAACTCAAGGATAACATAACATACACACATGTACCTGCATGCACATTCATACACAAACATACACACATGGATGTATGTCTATGCATGTGAGCACATGTGAATATGTGACCACGAACACATATAAGCAAGTACACACATTCTGCACATATAAGCAAGTATACACATGCTGCACAATACATACATGAGTACACACATACATGTGCACAAACATACTCACACATGCACGCACAAAAACCAGGTGCACATTCACATATGAATCCATTGAAGAAAATACTCTCATTATCTCCATTTTGCAGATAAGAAAACAGAGACACAGAAGTTAGTTAATAGTCCAGAGTTATACAACAATTGAGTGAATAATTAACCAGGATTTTAATGAGGTATCTTACTCCAAGCTCTGTGCTTCTATCCTTCACATAAAATCATCTCTAGAGACAAAAGCACAGGTCACTTACAGAAGTAAAAATCACTCTGGTCTCAGATATCTCCTTTGCAACATTACAGTCCAAAACTTAATTAGTAATATCTAGAGCTTTGATGAAAAGAAACCTCTAATCCAATAGTGTTATATATAGCCAATTTGTCTTCCAATTATAAAAGCAAAAGAAAATATCCATAGTGATGCAACGCCAATCCTGAAAGATTTACTCGAAGCTATACATTTACCAACTAAGGGAAGAAACAGATTAAAAATTCAAAAATTATAAAAGCAAAGTAAAGTAGACTGATGATTAGTGTTGAAGTGAGTTACAATAGAGAATTCTAAATAATTGTTGTGAAAGCACAATACCAATGTCAAAACTTATTCTTGAAAAAATACTTCTTACCAATCAGATAATAATTAAATTTTATTGTATTTAAAGTCCCAGATTATATTTACCACAGACCAACTAGTGTTTGTTGGATCAGAAGAAGCAGAAGACAATGACACTATCATTGTAAAGAAAAGATAACACTGTCCTTAAATTGGATTGCAGAGGACAATGGATTGAAAAATACTTTGAAAAACTTAATGGAAACTACTAAATTAAAAAAAATGAAGTAAACACCTCCTCAACCCCCAGACAAGATAAAAGACATTATTGCCTTTATAGTAAAAGACAGAAAGCAAAGTAAAAACAAAACTGAACTAGAAACTAAGAAGCATAGCTAACTAAGAATATTAAAAAGAATGACATAAATTAGAAAAAATCCATCTATTGTAAGAATAAATGTAAATAGATTAAATTTCCTGTTATTAGAAAAAAAACATTAATATTCTATTAAAAAAATAAACCAACAAAATACTATGGTTTTGAGTGTCATCCTTAAAACAAGTGATACAGAAGCTGAAAAGCAGAAACATGGGCAAAGAGATATAAGCAGTTGCAAATCTTTACAAAGTATTGTGGTATTAATATTTGACAAACTAGAGCTCAATATTGGGCAAACTAGGCCACACATAGGCATGAAAAGATATAAATTTAACATTAATGATAAGAATTTAATTTTGAATGACATGAAGAAAGATATAAATTTAATATTAATAAGCAGAAAATTTACAATGAAAGATTAATAGTCATCAATCTTTGTGTACTGAAAAAAACAATTTCATCAAAATATATAAAGCACAAACTATTGGAAATATAAATTGTAGAAGAATAAATTTACAAAAGCAAAATAGATTTGGGGGATTTGAACAAACCTGTATTAATAGGAATTCTCCAGAGAAATAGATAAACACCAAATATATATGTAGAGAGATTTATTTATTTATTTTTGTTTTGTTTATAATATTCCTTTATTATCCTTATTTTTAGGAATTGGGTTACACAGTTGTACAGGCTGGCAAGTCCAAAATCTGCACAATAGACCGGCAGGCTGTAGATTCAAGTAAGAGTTACTGTTCAAGTCCAAAGGCAGTCTAAAGGCAGAATTCCCTTCTCCTTTAGGGGATGTCAGTCTTTTCCAATTAAGATTGTCAGTTGATTAGATGAGGTCCACCCACATTATGGAGGGCAATCAACTCAAAGTCTCCTGATTTAAATGTTAATATCACCTAGAAACTACTTTCACAGAGACATCTAGAATAATGCTTGGCCCAATATCTGCATACCATGGCCTAGCCAAGTAATTTAGCACATATAATTAAACATCACAGTACGTTTGTAAATACTAGACATATCAAATAAGCAGCAAAGCAAGGACACTGGTGTTCTGAATAATCTATTACAAGGGAACTTTAATTTCATGTACTTATTTATGCACATATATTTATGCATATATGTGCATGTGTCTACAGTTGAACTCTGCACTCCAAGAGCACAGATTACACAACTCATTTCCATGGCCTATGCCACACTACAAAAGCAGTGATCATATGTCATATGTAAGCCCATAAAAATAAATAAATAAAAATTGTGCAAGTTACAGGGAATATATTAAAATTTAATTCCACAGTTTATTGAAATGGTCCAATCACTTTGAAATGATTTTAAAATCCACGCTCCCAAATAATTTTTAGATCAAAGAAGAAATAAAATTTTCATTTAGATTTAGAAAAGAACAATAATAAGAACATTCCAGGTTAATACATACTGGATGAGACCAAAACTAATCTCAAAGGAAAACTAATGAATCTCAAATGTTTTCAGCATTAAAGAAAAATGAATGAAAACAAATACCCCTTTTTTCTAAAGAATTAAAGAGGCTAATCCTAAATAAATCAAAACTGACTCAAGAATGAAGAAAACTTAAACAGATAAATAACCCAGAAAAAAAGGTGGAAATGTTCTCTAAAAATTGAATACCTTCAATAAGAGTGTCAGGCCCAGAGGGTTTCATAGGCAAATGTATTTCAAATTTTTAAGAGACTGAACACTTTCATGTTACATAAAATGTAACATTTTATGATTTCTGATTCATTTCCAAAATAGAATAAGCCTGATTTTGAACAACATCATGACAAAGTTAACCTCCAAATAAAACTATAAACCAATCTCCCTTTTTAATATAAGTACAATTAAAAGGATTATTTTATTAATCTAATTGAACTTATTTCAAGATTAGAATCTATAACATTAAACAGAGATATAAATTAGTATAGCCTTTTTGAAGGACACTTTGGTGTTTAGAAAAACAATAGATTAGGTGGTGAACTTATTATACATCAAGTTGACAATGCACTGTAGAATTGTATGCCTGAAACCTATGTAATCCTTGCTAACAGATGTCACCCCACTAAGTCTAACAATAAAAATGAATTTAAAAAAAAAAAAAGAAAAAAAAAGAAAAACAATAGAATTGCCAAGCACTATGATCTAGCATTTCTACTTCTGTGAATATAAACTGCTAAGAGCATAATCAAGGATTTATGTAAAATGAGACTTATGCAATCTTATTTATAATATTAAAACCAAAGAAGGAAGAAGAGAAGCAGGAGAAAGAAGACCTGTATATTTAACAACCAGAAATTAGAAAAACCATTTATGGTACCATCAGGAAATGGAATACGATATAGCCATTAAAAATGGAGTTATAGAGAAACATTTAAAAAGACACTTGGGTATCACTAGCTCAGTTTGAATGACCTGGGCCTTTTCTAAATGCCTTCTTTAATCCCAAGGGAGCATTCAGCAGAGAACTACATAGTTGGGAGCCTGGAGGTACCCTACTAAATAAACTTGCCGACAGGAGGGAAATATTGCAGTGACTCCTTGGGGGTCAGTGTGTGCACATTACAGAAGAACTCCTCTTGGAGAGCTGCACAGTCCAGAATCATGTGAGTTGAGCCACAGGTGGCTGCTGGTTGCCCCCAATGTCATGCCTGCATCTCCAGCTGGTCCACCTTTGCCTCACAGCCAGGACAGCCTTATGGCATCCCTTTATCCTGTCAGTGGTAGGCCCAGTGGATGAACCTATGCAGAGGCCATTCATAATCAAGATGCTAATAAAGCACACTAATGATAAGAGAGGGCAATTTATTTTAAATGTCAGAGAACTTGGAAGAGCAAGTAGAAGGGATGTCAGAATGTGAGAATCAGGCAAAGCCACAAGACAGGGGCAGTGACAATGGCTCACAGGCATAACTGGACCTCTGCTTTGATGCTCTGCATAGGGCTGCTGGTCAGGTGGTCCAAACAGGGCGGAGCGAGGAGTCTGATTAGACTGACGGTGCCCTTTGAGGCAGGTCCAGACAGCAAAGGCAGGCCCTTCCCCAGAGAAGACTCAGGCCCCCAAAGCAGGAGAAGGCTTGGGAGCAGATGATGTGGGGCTCTCCTGTGCATCAGAAGCTGAGGCCCAAGCATCTTTCCTATAGCCAGTCCCTCTCATTCAATGAGCAGTTTTACCTGTGGGGATTGCCTGAGCTCCAAGAGTTATCTGAGGTTAGTGGGCTGTCAAAGATGTCCCTGAATTTGATGAGAAAACGAAATGAATTTAAAGGAAGTATATTCAAAAGAAGACCCCCAGCAATTTGGGACATGAGAACACAGACCAGCCTTGGAGTTCTGAATGATGAAAGCCAGCTTGAGGATTTACCATTAAACTCTTAGCTCTACAGATCAGTTGCCGGACTGGGGACCTCTACTATAAGAAGGGACCCACAGTTTGCTACAGACAGCATGTCTCTGTGCAGATTTTCTGCTGAAGGTTGAAAACAAGTCTGATGCCCAGAGCCAAGGGGAAAACACTACAAACCCTTCAAAAACGGGAGACCAAGATACAGTAAGATGGGCTCATCACTGAGAGGAGTTCCAGAACATACCTAGAGAATGCCTTCCTAGAATGCCCACATGATGGCCCCTGGAATTCAGGACTATAGAGTTATCCTAGACCTCAGGGCCAGGCCCTGAGGTGCCAGGACAGTGGCCTGGTGAGCAGATCACTCCCACGGGCAAACGCAGTCTTTCTTTTGTGGCATGCTATGAAACTGACCCACCATAATAGTAATGACACAGTGATTTGGGATGACTTCCACTCATGTTAGATACACAGTGAGTTCAGATCTCTGGGCTACCACTAACCCTTGGGCTGTATATAGGGGGCAATGCATTGTTCCAATAGCATGCCACCAGAGGGTTCTGGGGTGAAGGCAAGTTCCCTTCACCCTGTGTGCACACCACGAGGGTGGCCATGCCACCTCCTCGCAGATTCTGCACTATGTGTCAGTCAAGCTCTTCCAAGGGCTTTTGAGACCATTGTTCTACAATGCTGAGGGGCCCTTCCAACCCATGTCTTCTCTTGACTAATAACATTAATGGCACCATGCTCTTCTGGGGTGACCTTAAACTGCGTTGGATGAGAGACAGGCATTCCTTGAGGGAATAGAACCATTCTTCTTGCTTTTCCCACAGGCCCTTCAAACTCTCTTCTGTGCTTATAGCGAGGGTGCTATTAACATAGAAAGGGATCACATTCTAGGAATGTAATGATCACAGCTTAAAGAATTCAAGGGAAGACACAGTTGGAAGACATGCTGTTCTACATTTATGCTACAAAACTTCAAGGTATAAACTTAACATGACCAGAAAAATTAATTATCATTTATATTTTCCTTCATACTCTGAGGAAGATTTGCATTTGTGAGCAACTGAAGAAATAATAACAGCCTTTGAAAATCTTGGGAAACAAGTATTCACAAGCAGCTTTGGATAATGCAGCATCACAAGTCACAATACAGCTAACTTTAGATGAAGGTATGAAGGGAACTTCAGAGTCCATAAGGTCTATATTGTTTCTATACAAACAGGTTCTTCCCTGGGGAAATGTCTATTCAAGTCTTTGGCTATTGTTTAATTGGGTTGTTTGTTTTTGTTGCTGTTGTTGAGTTGTATGAGTTACTTATGTATTTTGAATACAAGTCTCTTATCAGATATACGACTCTCAAATATTTTTTCCATTCTGTGAGTTGTCTTTCTACTTTCCTCCTGGTGCTCTTTTAAACACAAAAGTTTATCATTTTGATGAGTTTAATGAACATTTTTCCTTCTGTTTCTCATGGTTTTGGTGTCATATCTAAGAATCATTTGCCAAATCCAAGATCATGAAGATTTACCTCTACATATATTTACTTCTAAGAGATTTATAGTTTTAGCTTTTACATTTAGGACTTGGATTCATTTTGAGTTAATGTTTATATATGATTTGAAATAAGGGCCCAACTTTATTCTTTTGCATATAGATATTCAGTTATCTCAGCATCATTTGCTGAAAAGACAAATCTTTCCTTATTGAATGGTCTTGATCTTTGCCAGAAATCAATTTTCCAAACATGTATGGATTTATTTCTGGAATCTCAATTCTATGCCATCAGTCTATATGGTTATGATTGTGCCAGTACTACACTTCTTGATTACCATTGCTCTGTAGTAAGTTTTTAAATCAGGAAGTAAGAGTCCTCCTACTTCGTTCTTCTTTTGCAATATTGGCTTCTCCGGGTCCCTTTAAATTCCATATGAATTTTAGAATCAGCTGATCAATTTCTACAAAGAAGTCAGCTAGGGTTCTGATAAAGATCATGTTGATCTGCAGAGCAGATTGGGAGTATTGTCACGTGAAAAATGTTGTTTTCTGATCTGTGACTATGGAATGTCTTCCCATTTATTTATATCTTCTTTCATTTCTTTTAACATGCTTTTGTTTTATATTTGTCTTTAGTTTTTAAGGTGTAAGTTTTTACTTTTGTTAAATTAATTTCCAGGTAATTTGTTCTTTTAGATGCTCTTAGGAATGAAATTGTTTTCTTGGTTTTGTTTTTGGATTATACTTTAACCATGATGTATTTATTCATTTCAATAGTTTTTAATGGATTTCTTTGTTTTTTTATAGTTTTATTTCTTCATTTCTAATATAAATCCTATTTATCCTTTTTTTTTCTTTGTCTAATTTCCCTGACTTAGTATGTCTAATACAATGTTAAAGAGAAGTGGTAAGAGTGCATGAGGGAATGGAAGGATATTAATTTTTTCATATTAGATAGTCAAGAGTCAAGATACTGTCTACATAATTACTAAATACTTTTATTTCATACCCTTCTGCACTGTTTAAACTTTTTTATTTCTTGGGGAAGGTAATGCTATGATCATTAAAAAATGAAATAAATTAAAAAAAAAGGGATGGACAAATGTTCTGGACGCATACAAGCAAAACAAAAGCAGGACATAATATAAAATTCAAAAAATAATATTTAGTAGAACAAAAAGTGTACAAAATTCAACCCAAAGTATTAATAGTAGGTGATGAGATTACAGGTTTTTCTTTTCCTTTTCTTATCTATATTTTCTAATATTTATTCAGTAGTCACTTAATACCTATTTAAAAAGAAAAAGAAGTGGAAAGAAGGTTGTCCCTTACTTCCAATAAGAGTCTTAATGAACACCAAGCAGAAGTAAATCAGGTGAACCCCCTGGCCATCTGGCCTTCACTAGCCCTGAGATTTCACCATTCTATGGCTCTGAACCTGGCTGGGAATTGACCCCTCTATGCTGTACCTCACCTCACTCTTCTTATGTGTCCTAATTCACCTATGCCATTTTCTCCCCTATTTAATAGCATTAAAGCCATAAACATTCACAGAGACTATGTTTCTTTCTTTATAACTTGACCCATTCAAAAGTGTTTCTGAGAGTACTTACACACACATACAACATAGCAAGAAAAAAACAATGAAATCAGCGGAAAGGAAAATTTAGGATAAAGGATGCAGTTAGAATCCAACACATGCAACCAGTCCTGCACACCATCCTGCGATGAGCTAAAATTTATCTGAGCTTTCCAACTCCTTCCCCTTCTTCACTCTGCCAAGGAAAAGAGGAAATCCTCTCAGAAGATTCACAGGATCCATGTGTTAGAGAACAAACAAATTTCAATACCAGTTTGTTGCCATTGCTGTTTAAGAGAACCTCAGCTTTTTGTTTTGTTTTTTTTCTGACAGGCCAAACTGAAAGAGATTTTCCATTGGATGCACTGGGTTTGGAGTAATTTAAGAAGTTCTCACCACATAGGGGGAAAAGGGTAATTACGTGATGTGATGGATGTATTAACTAAACTTATCATGATAATCATTTCACAGTATGTACCTGCATCAAAGTATCATATTATATACCTTAAATTTACACTATGTTGTGTATCAACTATATATCAATAAAGCTGTGGGGAAAAGAATCTCCTTGAACATGAACATCTTCCACCCCTTCCCTTTGGACCTGAATGTCTCCTTTCCCTAGGATGCTATCGGTAAACAGTTTCATAACTATACAGAACTGAAAAATATTCCACCAGCCCAAAAATATTCCACCAGTCCCTCTTCCAAATCTGACAGAACCAATCAGAAAATTAGCACCCAAAAAGCAGCCTGAGGACGGTTCCTTTATAAATAAACCCACCCTGGCTCTGAACAAGTGACAATTGTAAAAGGTCAATAGACTTGAAGGAAGAGCAAAGAAATGTCAGAATTCTACCAAATTTATACTCTTGGTCACAGAGTCATTTAATTACAAAAACTTGCAAGTAGTTTTTAGAGAAGCACTACATTTGGCAGACTTTAGAAGGGAATTTATAAAAGATTTATATTTACCAAAAAAAAAAAAAAAAAAGACAAATGATCATCTAAATGCACCAGAAATTTAAATGTTCGATCTATTCTTCTTTGAGATATCAAACACCTTTATGTCAATTTCAAAAGTGAAAAAGTTTTATCAAGACAATAGGAGCAATTCAGCTGACTCCTAAAACGTTTACTCAAGAAATTGCTTAAATATACCAAAAAGACTTCAAAAAAACAGAGTAATATATGTTTTTTGATAAATCCAAGCAAAGCATGACAAAAGGAACTTTTCCTGACAGACCTGAACACCTGCAGTTTCTGATCTAAAGGTTATGTCATCAAATCATCAAAGACGATTTATTCACTGCCCCCAGCAGGGCACCCAGCAGCGGAGTCAGCCAATGATGGTGGCATTCCCACTCATCGTCGACACACACGTGAACAGTTTGATCTCTGCTTGTGGGAGGGAAACAATAGAATGGCAGCAGTCTGCAATGAAGTCATTCAGCAAAAAAAAAAAGAAGAAAAGTTCAATTCTTAGCAAAGAATGAAATTAAATCAATTAAAGAAATATAACTAGTTGCAGTTAGAGAAACCCAAGTGCTCACCCCAACCCCAGCAAAAAAAGTTTTCCTCTGCATTCTATCCATTCCTGGTATTTAGGGTATACATCTGTGATTCTCAGATTTTTAAGAGTTGAGACTGATACCCTGTCATAGCTTGTCTGATTGCAGCTGTAACAATGTTGAAATCCTCAAAGACATAAATAGTAAATATTTATCACTTAATTAATATTAATATTTTAGGATGTTTATGACAGCTCTCAAGATGATTGACAACATGCTAGGGTACAGCAAAACCAGTATTTGAATTTCATGATGTAGGATACTGGTGAGGATAAAGATCAGGTTGAAATTGATCCAGACCTTAAACAAAGCTCAGTATCATTTAGTTGATTCAACAGAAAATGCTGTCAATCAAGACTTTTGGCTACTGTATGGTATAATAGGGGAGCCAACAGGCAAAAAATGGCCAGTTTTAGGATATGCAGTGTGGTAGATTGTTTTTCCCAAGGATGGCCACACAGTACCTTCCATGCCACATGCTCTTTCACAGTGGGACCCTGCCACTCCCCTGGTGAAGTCTAATTGCCCTCCCCTGAATCTGTTCTGTCCTGATGATCCACCTGTTACCAATCTAATGAATTGAATGATACTGCTGAGTTTTGTGGCAAAGTCAGAGAAGTCATGAAGCTTCTAACTGGTTCTTGTGTGACATATGCTCTGGGAGAAGCCATCCACCATATAAGAAGTCCAATTATTCTGAGACCACCATGTTGAAAAGGCTACAAGATGGGTGCTCCTTTAAATATCCCAGCTGTGGGAGTTCCCTGGTGGTGTAGTGGCTAAGGCTTTGGCGCTGGCACTGTCGGCGCTGTGGCCTGGGTTCGATTCCCAGTCAGGGAGCTACCCACATACCAAAAAGCAAAAAAAAAAAAAAAAAAAAAAAAAAAAAAAAAAAAAAAAAAATCCCAGCTGAGTCGAGCTTTCATTCATTCTGATTCTATATCCAGTTTCAATGTATGGGAATTTTTCCACACCACCAAGGAATCCTCTGACACCAGCTGAACGTCCTACAATTTAACTCAACTCTGATGCTATCTAGCTGGAGATAGCATCAGATAGCCCGTAGAAGTTAAGGGCTCAGTCCTACAACACAGTCACCCCCCAACTTCAGATGCCAATCAGAAATCCAGGTTGTCACCTGGGCTTCTGGCTATATGTGGGAGTTTCCAACAACCCCATCCTTGTTTTGATTAATTTGCTAGAATGGCTCACAAAGCTCAGAGAAACATTTTACTTATTAGATTACTGATTTGTTTTAAACGACTATAACTCAGGAACTGCCAGATAGAAGAAATACATAGGACAAGATATGGGGAAGCCTGTGGAGCTTCCATGCTCTCTAAGCTTGCCATTCTTCAGAATCTCCTCTAGGAACCCCATTCTTTGGGGCATCTATGGAGGTTTTATTACATAGGCATGGTAGATTAAATCATTGGCCACTGGCCATGGGTTCAACTTCCATCCCCACTACCCTTCTCAGAGATCAAGGCAAGAGGGGCTGTGGGACTGAGAGTTCTAACCTTCTAATCACATGGTGGGGTCTCCTACAACCAACCCCCATCCTTAGGTTACCTGGGTGCATTCCAAAAGTCACCACATTAAAGTAACAGAAGATAGCTTTATGACTCTCATCGCAGGAAATTACAAGGGTTTAAGGAGCTCTGTGCCAGAAACAGGGATAGAAAACAAATATATATTTCTATTATAAATTACAATATCACATCCATCCAAGATGTAAGCAATCGTAGATACTCCAGAATAACCAACCACCCACCACTTGAGAACCACTGAGTGACCTCAGTCCATGCAGTAGGAAGCAGAATAACTCAGCCAAGCCCTGCCTGAATACCAGATGCACCAAATGAGATATAATAAAAATAGTTATTGTTTTGAGCCACTAATTTCACAGTAGTTTTTTATAAAACAGTGGGAAACCAGAACATGCAGGCAAATGTTACCAACAGTGGCAGGAATACCTCTGTGGACCCATCTACAGCCATGGCCATATTCTCCACCACAAAAGCTCTATGAGAATCCACATGGTCTGGGTTCTGGCCATGCAGGATGATTCACTCTCAATGAAAGTGTTCATTTAAATGCCAAGTGGCCCTATCACATTTAGATATTCTTTTCACATCATTAACCATTTGACAGGGATGCTTAGAGTACAGAGGATACTAACAGATTAAAAGCTTTCACCTACAGAGAAGGAATCAGAAATTAAAACAAGATATTTTCTGAAATTGTTATGTGAAGTTACATGAAACTTCAAAACTGTCTTGACTGAAATAAAGAGAGCTCAAGACAGCAGTTAATGCTGTGTTCTTTGAATGTTGATTTGTAACTTAGACCATGTTTTTCCAAAATTTCTAGGCACACGTCTCAATAATACTGACCTAATCTGTGGCATGGACAAGGGTCACTAGCTCAGGAAGGGGAAGAAAGGATAAAGAAAGAATTCTTTCTTACCCCAGATCAAAGCCATCTCTAGAAGAAATTTAAGAATGTGTAGTTTTGTCTTCAGCCTTCTGGTACTTCCCTTTTGCCCAGCGCCTGGGACCCTCACATGATTCACTAATGATGGAATCACATCCAGGCCTGCCCTCACCTCCAGCTCTTTCTACCCCCATGTTGTGTGCTGGAATTACTTATCTAATTTCTTCCCTCACTCCCCCAGGGAATGAATTCTCACTGATATGTAAATGATTGATTGGCTCCTTCTGCCTTTTTTACATTACTGAGATTCCAGGCTATGTGGCTAAGTGAACCAAAAATGACTTGGGGTCCAGCGAGTAGACACAACTTCTCTCCTTTAAGTGTCTTCCAGCTTTTCACAGTGTCTTTCCTCCTCCCCTTCTAACACTGTAAATTATCTCCAGCACCTTGGAGGTAGTAGCAGCAAGGGAGTCAGTGATGGAGTTAGGGGAAAGTCTGGGGGTAAACTAATCTGTGTTTGGGTAGTTTGTAAACTGAAAACTTCACATGCGATCTGCATCCCAAAGGTGAAGTCAACAGAGGATAGTTGTTAGACTAGCATCCAGTTTAACAACAGGCCTTATGCTCCCACCATATCTGATTTTAAGATACCAATGTGCCATCACTGAACATGGAGTTGGGAAGTGACATGCACAATCAGCTCTCCTGAGCCAATAGGAGCCAACTGCAGTCACCACTGCCAGCATCTGTGGCAACCAAGCCCTACTCCCCAGCCCAAGAAGCCAAGATAAACTGGAGATAGGGATTCCACCTGGAGACCGTTTTGAGAGGAATCTGGTCATTGAAGTCCAAATAACACTCTTCCCTCTTTGCTCACACAGCTCTTTTCTGTTCCTGCTCCGAGAGTCCTGTTCTCCCCACACCTGGACCCACTTTGCTTCTAACTCATTACTAAGTGCCAGTGACTACTGTGGGCCCCTTTCTAGTCACCATGTCCTGGATACACTTTGGTGCACCCAAGTCCCTGTCCTCAGCACTTGTCCATCCTCCAAGTGACTCTTGACCCCTGGCCTCTGTCACCAGAGATGAGTGGCAGAGCACTGCTTCTTGCTGGCTGGTATCCCCAAGGCTGATCCATACGGGGTTATTCGGAGAAGGCAAAGGACTCTAATATGTCTTAGTGTCCTTGATGTTTCATGAATCCAGCCAATGTGGGAAGTGGATTTTCTCTGACTTACAGGTGAAGATGCTGAGGCCTACCCACAATTCCAAGGTCACATCACTTTAAAAGCAGAGCCAAATTTCAAACCAGATTTGGTGAGGCCAAAACCAGTCTGTCTGACCTTAACACCTATCCCATTCCTTCCATATCTGTAGTTTTCAAACTGTTCCCCAAGCACTTAGAGTCCAGAGTAAATGATTTTAAGAACACTACAAATATTTTATGCACATTTTATATATTAATATACCTTAGCTATTTTTGTAAAAGTATACTAAAGCAGCATGTAAAGCCAATGTGTTTTATACCATTGAACAGAAGTAGAGCAGTAATTACATTACAGCAAGTGCCAAAGTTTTGGTACTTTTTACCAGTAAGGTAAGTCGAGATATCTCCTCCATCATTTGGGGGGAAACAAACATAAAAAGAGGACTCACTCTTTACATTCTCTATATGTTGCATGTTCTCACCACTTACATTTCACTTGTACTTTTTATTCTGCTTCCTTTAATACCTTTTCACCATAGTCTAAACATGACTGCCCTTTTATGAAAATCACATATCACCACTTAGCAAATGTATTTATTTGCTTGTGGGCTTACTGTCTATTTCCACAACTCTCCCCTCTCTCAGACCCTCCAAATGTAAGCTCTAAAAAGGAAGGAATTTTGTACTATTTATTGCTATATCTAGAGCACCTAAACCATTTCCCAAAGTAGGTGCTCAATAAAAAAATTTTTGAATGATAGAATTGATGAACAAATGTATGAATGAATAGTGAAAATTAATTTGACTGTTTTAAAATTTTGAGTGACTATATGACAGAGACAGGTACTGAGATATATGAGAGTTTCGTTATGATGTTGCTGAGCATCTCATAACGTTACAACATAAATTTGAAAAATGTTTCCTACCATACAGTTAACGATTTTAAACTAGCTGAGGAATCCATTCATCAACTCTCTCCAGCTTGTACATTTACTAATTAAGAAACACAGGTAGTTCTTGGACAAGGAAAGTTCATTCAACTTTAGAACATAAGTATCTTGCCACTACTCTCAAAGCTCTGGATCAGTTGCATTTAAGAGTGTGCTGAGATCATAAAGCAAGCTTTCATAAATTCATGTGTGCAACTAATACCTAGATGAATTAGGATTTTTCTTGTCAATATTATGTGACTTAAAAAAGTCAGATATAAATGGAATGTTGAGACTGATCTAAGTTTGCAAATATTTTCCAAAAGAGCTGATTTCAAAGGCTGTGTTAATCTAAAAGTTCTCACTTTTCTTACTACCTTGTTCGCAATGAGTAAATGTTATACATTTGAACTTATAAAATCAATTCATTCCAATCAAATGAAACTTATTTGTTTTATAAGTCAAGGTTCTTTCATAATTGGAGGGAAATAGAGGATTCCACTGTTAAAAGCGATTAAAATATAAAGGATGGCTTACAATAGTGTCAAGTTTGGTCATTCTGTATGTGATTGGCCCATTGTTCCTGAAGGATGCTCTCCAGCCTCAGTGTTCCAAGTGAAAAGGAAGGGCCCAGCCACGCAAACCATTATCACTGATGCACATTTGATCTCCACCACCATTTGTCACTACTTACTTGTGTTTGAAAGAAGTAAAATGCTCCTAACTTAAAAATCCATAAAGCATCCCTATCCTGAGAGGGGAAGGAGCTCGGGAAGTCACCATGTCCTAGCCCTGCCTCCTGGGAGGGGCACTTGCAAGGATTTACCGACTTCCTAAAGAAGAGACAGCACTGAGAGGACTCTCTGAATTAGAGGTAGGACGGCTAAACCAGGAGCAGCCCAACCCCATGGAATCCTCCTTAAGATACTCTGTGATCCAGCCTCAAGAAACCAGTAGTGGAGCTCCCCTAAAAGAGTCAGGCCCACTCCTTTCCACCACCTACCACTGAGCTTGAGCTGTCTGAGATGTTGGCACAATTAGATGACCCTTGTTCTCCCCCGTGGGACTCCTGGACCAGGGCCCCTCTGCTGTGGTTAACTGGGATTTGGAAGAAAACCAAGGCCACTTCCTTTAGAACAAGCTCCAGCCTCCCCAGCCTAGGCTCCTGCCCTGGACCTTCTCAGATCACTTCTGCTGGCCAGCAGCCTGCCCCTGCCTTACTGTCCACAGGATCACTGCCTCCAAGGGAAAGGGAAAGCTGAGAAAGAAGCTGAGAGGCCTGTGGAAACCTGTTGACTCCTCCCAGTGAATGGTGATAAGCACATTTGTTCACATCCCCAGACATCAGCTGGTGAGTGCCTCCTATGCTCAGGCTCCACGCCAGGTCCTGAGCACTTGAAAATGGATAAAGCAGGGCACTGGCGTCAGCCTGCTTACAGTGTAGGGAGCAACACAGAGTACAGAATACAAGGGAAGCATAGGGGCTGGTGAGGGCACCTAGTCCAGTGGAACAACACTGCCCAGGCTGTGCTCCTTAGAAAGCGAAATCTGAGATGGAATCCGAGGCAGGACTTATACAGGAGTACCCTGGGATTGGCATCTGTGGAAGAAGGGGGACAAAAGTCAGTTGGACAGAGGGAAAAGCTGAGTCATAACCCAGTGACATAGACCTAATGACAGCCTCATAACACCATGGGCATCTCTGAAGTGAAAATAACCCAGTGGAGTTTTCTTGATATCCAGATCTTCATACTAGATTCAGTCACAACAGAAAGGGAATGGCCTAGGACCTGCCAGTTCCCAAACAGCCCTCTTTATTCTGGACCATTCCTCAGGACAAACACTCTGCAGAACACATTTTAGGTCTCCAGTCAAAATGCTCAAATCTCAGAGATCATCTGAGTTCCTAATTTCGTGGGTTGAGAAGGATGAGCTAGATATTGGGGTGGGGCTGCTACTCACGCCAAGTCATGAGTCACTGGAGGAAGCCACATGCCCCAGGTGGGGCCTTAGCTCCCCAAGAGCTGGGGTCCCATTTTCACTCCTACTCTCAATCTGCCACCATCTTAGAGGCAGGGCTTCCTCAGGAACATTCCTGAACTAGCCAGGGTGCTTTCAGGTGATAAGAACACAACTACTCAAACTGGTTCAAAAAAAAGAGTAGGGTAAGAATTGTATTGGCTTGTATAACTGAAAAGTCCAGGGATAGGTGTACCTTCAAGAGATGCTGCATCCAGTCCTTTGCTCTCTTTCCATCTCTCAACTCTGCTTTCCCCTGTGTTAACTGCATTCTTATGTGTGCTCTTTGTCCTTGGAAGCTCCAGGCTTACATTCTGCCTTCTTAACAATCTCCATTAATAAACATAGAGCTCCTACTAGTCCACATTTCCTATAAATACCAGAATTTGCACCTCACTGGCTTGGCTTGGTGTCACATACCCATCTCTAAACCAATGGCTGTGGCCAGGGGGATAGAATAAACAGATTGTCTAAGTCTTTGACGTGTGCTGGAGAAGGTGGTGTCACTCTCCCCAGACTACGTGGCCTGACAATGGGGGAAGAAATAGTCCCCCAAAGGAAAACCAAGATCCAGCCTCTGGAGGGGAAATGGAAGCTTGACTTCCAGAACCATCCCAGTGTAATACCCTTTGCTGACACAGCTTTGTGGCCTCTGCTCAACTCTGCCCTCACTTTGTAGCCCAACAGAAGAGGTAGAAGAGGCCCTTCCCTGGGATCCTTCCCATCCCCTCCCGTGTTTGCTGTGACTAGCTCCTTACGTCTTGTGTCCCTCACTACCAAGGTGGTCATCTGTTCTGCACTGAAGAAATGCCCAACGTGGAGATGGGCAGGAGTTGTCTGCATAATGACCGCATGGCTCCTTCCAGCTTCTGGCTCAAGTATTCCTGAAATGGATTTGGCATTGGGGACATAAGTGGACATCAAAAAGAGGGAGAAAAATAAAAACTTGCACTAGTCATTAATTTTGACTTCTTTCACAATCAGTCATCTCTAAGAGGGAAAGCCAGCTGACTAAAGACTCACAGACTCATATGTGGGGCTGAGAGGGGACCTCGGAGACTTCCTGCCCAACCTTCCACCCAACATAAGAAATCCCTCCAACGGGCTCCCTGATGTGAGTTTGAACACCTCAGAGGGCTCACCACCACACAAAGCAACCTGTTTCATACCTAGGCAGTGTATCCTAAGCCAAAATCTACCACCCAGAAACTTCCACCTACTGATCTTAGTTCTGTCCCGAGGAACCACCAGCATGGCCCTAGGCTTGCACGAGTGTCCCCATCTCACCTCTGATGCAAGCGCTGGGACAGAAATAAATAGCAGCAGCTAAGCTGACATTTTAAATGCCATCAAATATATAAAATGGCATCAGGCTTGATGAACAACATGCACAACCCTGAGCAGCAGTCCTGACTGGCAGCTTCCTGGTGGTGACAACGCAGGGGCCCACTCGCCATGGGCTTTCTCCACAGGACCTGCTAGAACCCAGGGCTGACCTCCCATTGCCTTCTGTAGTCCAGTTCACTAACTGAGCTGCCCCAGCCTGGGAGGGTCTTGAGAGCTGGATCATGTCATAACATTGTCTTCAGCAAACGCGTACCAAGTGAAAACATGAGTGGCAAGAAGGAAAAGAGAAGAAACTTGTTCTCCACCATCTGAATGCCAAAACCTTGAATGGGTAAGTGTCTACCTTATTAAATTCAGCCCCACCTCTTCCTCAAGCATTCCTTCACTCATCTGTTCAATCAAAACCCATGATTTATGGACTCCCTGCCCAACGCTCTCTGTTTCTGCCCAGATGCGCATTAAATCGGTCAGAGAGAAGGTGAGAGGGGCCCCTGGTGCCTAATGGAGAAGACATTCTCTTCTTACCCAGAGGCACCCTTTGGCCTTGACCCCAGCAGGCACAGGCAGCATCCCCTGAGCCTCTGCCAGAGTTCCTCCAATAAGAATGAATGGCCATTTGGAAGGGAATCAATGAGCCCAGGGAAAGGCCTTGAGAGGGGAGCAGGTGTTCGAGCCGTGACGCGGGTCAGACACACTTCGATGCCCACACCGCCGAGAGCCCCTCTGCTTTGCTCGCCCACGTCTGCTGCTCCCACAGAGCTGACACTACGCACCGCCCCACGCACCGTGTGCACCCGGCAGGGCACGCAGCGGAAGGACCCAGCCACCCAGCACGCGAGCCTGGCTTTTCTGAGAACAGTGTTGGCTGCACATGGAATTATACTGCTCAGGGGCAAGCAGACTGGATGGGGGAGGCTGACAGGCCCGGAGACCCCCGAGTAATTTCACTTGGTTTTGATTCATGGCTTGTCAGAGCACTAACCAAATATTCCATTTTCATTCTCACCCTCCTCTCTCTCACATTGACTGGCAGCATAATTGAAAACTCTGGCATGAAGGGCTGGGGCCACCTGTCTGCAGGGCCCTCAATTCCGCCTGCTCGGAATATCTTGCTCCTGAAAGAGGACAGAGGGGAAAATCAGCAAACAGATGGCGTGGGGATTAGATTCACGCGGGCCACCCTCCGCTGACTCTCAGCTTGAGTAACCTAGGCCTCCCCCGCCCTCCGCCCTCTGCCTTTTGAGCTTATTCCTGCTTGTTTGCTCAACTATGAAAAGAATGCAAGGCCAGAAAGGTGGGCTGAGTCTGAAATCACTCTTTTACTCCCTGTTTGAAAGCCTGCCAAGAGGTACACTGGCAAGAGGAGAGTTTTACAATAAACTCAGGGGGATTCTTAAAATTTCCTTTTCTCATATAAACATCTCTTTAAAAGCTAGCCCAAATAATAACACCTACCATTTACTGAGCCTTTGCAACTTGCCCGGGGCTATCCTCGGAATTTCACATGAATTAGCTCATTCTATCTTGACAAGAACACTATGTGCTAGGTGCTATTGTTATTTCCATTTCCTAGATGGGGAAACTGAGATCAAGGGACGCTACAAAAATGGTTCGCCGTCCAACAGCTAAGAATTATTAAAGAACTGGATTTCAACCCAGCTGCCATCTTAACTTGTATGACATGCCTCCCTAAGTTCAAAGATCAAGACCTAAAATAAAGAGATAGATAGATAGATAGATAGATAAATTTCGTAAATGGTAGTAAATACAACAGACTTTATCAATATAGTGCAGGCTGAGGAATATGGAAGAATCCTGTTGTCCCTGTCTGTTGGCAGCAGAATGGTTCTGCTACCCTGGTTCTAAGTTCGAGTTTGGAAGGATGGGGAAAGAACAGAAAGAAGGAAAAGGGCTGAGGTTCTGAGCCCACATGGTCAGAAATGTAGTATGTTTGTAAAAGCAGGAGCTGTCCACACCCTCTGAGCTCACTGACCATTGTGCCATGACCTCGCCAGGTCAATGACTGACACAGGAACAAAGCCCAGGCTGTGAAGACCTGGGATGGAGAACTGAGGGGACCAGGTGTTCACGCCAAGGACAAGTGACCTGCTGACCACTACCTGGATAAGTCAGAATGCTATCCTATGGGGCACACTGGGCTGGAGTGGAAGTAGATGAGGGCAGAGTAGAAACTTGAGACAGACAAGCCATGGCTGGGGTTCTGTGGACACAAGATACTGTACCCAGTGCAACAAAGTTTACGACAGGCAGTACCTACATTTGAGACCCTCAGGTATTCCAGGACCCAAACCTGTATTTTTATCAAGCACCCAGATGATTCTGGTCATCAGGTAGGCATGAGAGTTAAAGAAGTAGAAAAATGAGGATCTGTAGCTGCTTCTGGGTATTTATTTGAAGAAATCCAAAATATTAAATCAAAAAGATAAATGCCCCCCTATGTTCATCACAGAATTCTTTGCAATAGTCAAGATCTGTGAGCAACCTAAATGCGTATCCATAGATGATCAGATAAAAAGGTATGGTACATATGTAGAATGGAATATTACTTGGCCATAAAAAAGAATAAAATCTTCCCATTTGCAACAATATGGATAGACTGGCAGGTATTATGCTAAGCAAAATAAGTGAAACAGAGAAAGAAAAATACCACGTGATTTCACTTATATATAGAATCTGAAGAACAAAATAAATGAAAAAACAAAATAGAAACAGACCCACAGATACAGAGAACAAACTGATGGTTGCCAGCTGGGAGTGGGTTGTGGGGGCTGGGTAAGAATACTGAAAGTATTAAGTATAAATTGCCAGTTAAGAAATAGTCAAGGAGATGTTAAGCACAGCATGGGAAACATAGTTCATAATGTTGCACCAACTATGTATGGTGCCAGGTGGGCACTGGACTAATGGGAGGATCACTGCATAAATTATATACATGTCTAACCACTATGCAATACACCTGAAACTAATATAAAATAATATTGGATGCCAACTATAATTGCAAAATGAAAATTTAAAAAAAGAATAAACAGATGCAAAAAAGAGAAAGAAAAATGAAGGTCTATGGGGTTCCATTCTCCTGTTTGCCAGTCCCCAGCCCACCTACCTGGGCCGTTTCCTGCCACTACCAGGGTAGATGGCCCTGTTGACTCCTTCCATGTCTGTCCTTCCTCTACATGCAGCCTGCTTCCCTGGGGTTCAGGGTTTTTCATAATTGACTTCAGAAGCCTGAATCCAGCAAGGTTTAAATTTGAAACCTCACTAACTCTCTGCCATAGCTCTACAAACGGACACCTGATCTTCCTTAGAAACTCAGGGCGCATGACTGAGCTCCACCGATCCCTAACTGCCCCCTTGCTGCCCTGATCCGTAGCCAGAAGTTTTTCCCTGTGTCTATCGTGCATGCCATGCCCCAAGTTATACTAGTTTGTACTAGTCGTTACTGCCATTATGACAAATTCCCACAAATTTAGTGGCTGAAAACAAACAAGAACTCTGAAGTGGGTCTTACTGGACTAAAATCAAGGCGTCAGCTCCACCACATACCTACTGGAGGCCCTAGGCTCCCCTTTTGCCTTTTACATCTTCAAAAAGCCACCGACACTCCCTGGCAGTGGCCCTGCATTGCCCTGACCTCTGCTTCCATGGTCATGTCTTCTCCCACTCCACCCTCCTGTTGCCCCCTGATAGTGACTCTTGGACCCACTCAGATACTCCATGATAAGCTCTCCACCTCAAGATCCTTAATTTAATCACATCTGCAAAGCTCCTTGGCCATGTTAGCTGCCACATGCATATTCTGGGCACTAGACTATGGACATCTTTAGGCAACCATTATGCTTCCAACCGCAAGGTGAATGATGGGCACATCCACTTCTTTCCCGGGGCTGAGGAAGGAAGTAAAGGCATGGACTTAGAAGACTAGGCACACCGTTGCCCACTTGGAAGGCTGGGGTAATGCTGCTCTTGGACTGAGAGCTGAAGGAGTAGCGACAACCTCAGAGGATGTGTGTGTCTGTGTTTGTGTGTGTGTGTGTGTGTGTGTGTGTGCGCGCGCGCGCACGCACACACACTGCACATGCATATACATGTGTCAAAGAAGTGGTTTTCCAAGGCTCTGAAAACAGTTAAGTGCTGCAAACAGCAACCCCCAGAGAACAAGGAGAAAGTGGCTTGGCAGCACTCCCTTAAAATGGCATAATAAGAATGTGCATCTCAAAGTCCCAAGACTCATCACTGCTGAATTCATTTCTCCATAGAAGCCCAAGAATTCAAGAATTCTCCTGTCCTCATTTCAGAGACAGAGGTCTGAGGAAAACACATTGCCTTCTGTTGTCCTGGTCTTAACTGCTGCCTAACTGCTTGGGAGGCGGGCAGCCTGACGTGGGGCCCCTGAATGTGGATGTACTGATAAGACCCCGAGCCACTTGGAGCCCTTCTGCTGCCTGTGTGGCACCCTCTCTCCTTCACGTCCTCTCTAGAACACAGGAGTAACAAAGCCCCTGCAGAGGTGCTCTTGGCCTGGCTGCATGTGGCACAATGAGATGCTCTGCGGAGGTCATTAGGGGACAAGCACAGGACGGGAGCTGCCCACTTGGTTCAGAAGGGTCCCTCGGAAGAAGGGCAGGGCTGCCCCATGGCATAACTCCAGGAGGCACCACTGACAGGAGGCAGGCCTGGAGGAGGGCCAGGAAGGTCTAACAACACAGGTCTTCTTCCAGAGTTGCTGGCGGGCTCTAGAGCACACAGGGTCCCCAGACCCAACTCTGGAAGTGGGGCTGCAGGCTTCATTGGGTCCCTGAGGTCCCTTTTTAACACCAGCACTTCCAGAGGGAAGATGAAGACCCCTCCTGGGGCAGTGTGACTTACAATAGTGCTTCAGAGAAAACATCCCTAGACCCAGCTGACGGCAAGGCCATTGGGAAGCCTGCAGGATGGAGCGGAAACCATCTTCATTCTGCTTGAAAGGAAGGCAAATCTATCATATTTCATTTTTGAGGACTTCTGTCCATGTTCCTGTCCGTGATTTCTTCACATTTATTTCCTCCATTTCCCTTCACTTTCCTATCCATTTTGTTTCTTACCCATCCTTCCCCTGCCTTCCCTTTCCTTCTCCCCCCTCCCTCACACCCTACGACTTCCTCTGAACTCCTGAAAATACATTCTCCTGAGAGATTGCCCCTTTCCTCCTGCCAAGCCATCCCCTAAGTACATGTTTTAATAAGCTCCCAACACTGATCCCCTTACAAATCATTCTTTGCCATTTTGCAATTGAACCAGTGTCTTGGTTAAAATGAAAATTCCCTGGGGCACACAATACATAATAAAAAAGACTAACATAATCGAAAGGGTTATGATTCTGAGCAGAAGGAAATAATGTGAAGCAGTTGGACTGTATTTTGTGAATCCGATGCTCAGAATGCAAAAATGCGGGGAGGTGGTGGGTAGGAGCCTAGCTCCACAATCGTGTGGCCCTTCTGGGAACTCTAAGCAGCAGCATGTGTTGAGGGGACTGATCTTGGGAAAATAAACATCTTTTCTTACAAAGACCTGCCCTTTGCAAGATGTCAGGAGTCCTTCTTAGAGAAAGAAGGAACCCAACATTAAAAGGTTCGTGCAATATTAACAAATACTTATTGCCAGGCACCTCACTGCACACGGGAACTCCACGGGACAAACACCGACAGTCCCAGCTTCCTTGGGCCTTGCAGACTTGTGGTGCGAGGATTAAGGAGCAGCAGACTTGCGTGGGGACACAGGTGTGATCTGGAATTAGAGACACTGAATTTCAGCTCTAGCTCTCTCTTTGTGACTTTGAACAAATTGCTTAACCTCTGTGGGTCTCAGTTTCCTCATTTGTAAAATGATGTAATAAGAGTCTCCTGTTGTTGCAAAGATGAAATGAGACCATCCCTGTTAAGACCTGAGCCCAGTGGCAGACACAGAGTGGGCACCTATCAAGTGAGAATTAATACCCCTCCTAAACTAACACATGAAGTCCGGTGGAGCCTGGGGGCAGGATCCAGAGGTGTTAGACAGGGGCAAAGTGAGGAGCACAGGGCACTGTGGAGGATCCCAGGCACGTGGCTAAACCAGGATGATGGAAACCCCAACCTGAGGTTTAGCCCAGAGCCCAGCCCCTGTAGGCAGTGAGACTTCTCTGCAGCACCGGACACCCCAGGAAGTGAACTTCTGTGAGCCCCCACCCAGACAGAGGGATAGAGGCCCCTCTCATGCTGAGACTGTGACCAGGTGCTGTCCCTCAGTGGTCAGAAAGCCACTTCTCCCCAACACTAGCGCCACTGGTGTTTAATGTTGTTCCATTTCACAGGTGAAAAACTGAGGCCCAAGGAAAATGACTGGCCCACATCCTTCAAGGAGGCCAAGGCAGCACAATAAGGTGGACCTCTGCCCCCTGCCTGGATGAATGTGAACACACGGGTCTCAATACAGGCAGCAAGAACCTCCCGAATGAACCTGAAGGCACTACTGCACAAGTGGCAGAATGGTCAGGCCCCCTCAAGGGCACAAAGCACAGGTGAGTGTGCTCCCCAGGTAATGGGGGGTTTGCCTCCCCATCAAGTGAGGTTTAGAGAGAGAGCTCCATCGCTGCTGGGAGGCAGGAGAAACTGGGCCTGGCTGCCCACCAGCCAGGTTTGGGCCGGTGGCAAGTCGCATCTGCTCTCCAGACCTAAGTTCACACAGGATTGTCTGGGGTTAGAATCGGTCTCAGGCCGGGCTAGCAAGGTAGTGCCTACCTGGCTTCCCTCCCTTGTCCATCCCGCTCTGCCTCTGGCCTGTCTTCTTTCCATTGCCCTTGAATACTTTTGATGGACCAGCTTCCCTTCTCCAATTCACCACAGGTTCTGCCACATCACTGCCATTCTCCATTGCTTACCTGCCCTGCATACACTTGAATTTCCAACCCTGCACAAGATTTCTTCCAGGGCCTTGCTCCTCAAAATTCGGGCTAGCATTCCCTGGGAGCTTGCTAGAAATGCAGAATCCCAGGCCTTGGTCCAGACATGCTGAAACGCAATCTGCATTCTAACAGGTTTGTGTGCACATTGAAGTTTGAGAAGGGCAGGCTAGTCCAGAGGACTAGCTGAGCACCTTTGCAGCTCGACCTCTTGTCCTCTCTGTTCTCAGAGCATACTGCACAGGCTCCACGTGTCCCACCCGCCCAAGGGACCATTCTGGATACAGATCATGGGTGAATTTCCACTGGAGAGTCAGAACACTGCCAGGAATTCTCTTCCATACGGATGATCCTTCATAAAGATCCCTCTTCAGAGGCAGTGCCTCAAAGATGTGCAGTTGAGCTCCTACAGTTATCCATAGGTTTGATTCCCTCACGGAAAATTGGTAAAGCTGGAGAGAAATGCAGACGTGGCAAATTTTAATCCTGCAGAAACATAATCAGCTTTTGCTTCTGCAGCAATTAGCATAATATTACCGATAATGTTTTACATGGCAATTTTGCTGTAAACATTTGTGCTAATTTGCCATGACCTAATTATTTTATGACATATAATTACGAAATATTTTTCAAGTCGAAATATTTTTGTTTTACTTTTCTATAATTCTTTTCTAGGAAAAGAACATTTTTTTCTTTAAATCAGCACTCCCACTATTTGAAACACACAGTCCTCTCTTATCTGTTGCTTGTGACAGTTTACTTCGCTAAAAGGAGGAATTCCCCAGTGCTGGAACGCTGATGGTCGCGCATTTACTCGTGACTAATTTGAATTGGGCGTCGTTGAGTCTGCCTGCTCCATTCCCACACTGCGAGATTGCTAACCCCTCCTCCCAGCCTCTACTAGCACCCACTCACTCCCAAACACACAAACGCTCGGAATCAGGCAGGGCGAAAGGCAGCAAACTCGTGCGATGAGGGCAAGTGGGGTGGGTTTCCTCTTTAATGAAGGTGAAAGCTTTTGCTAAGAGGAAAGCATGAATGCTGCATTATCCTCCCTCAGACAGATTCTTCTTAGGGAGCTTTTAACTGCCTCCCCAAATCCACAAGATGCTGAGATGAGCAGCCCCCGTCAGGTCACCTCCGAGTTCTGGGTGCCAGGGAGAAAGGGGTGCTGTTCTGGTCCTGTGATGACAGTTCCAGCATCATGCAGCCTGCGGGCTACTGCTGTTACCCACTCCAGAGCAGGTCTGATTAGCAGTGGGCAATGAGGTCTCTGGACCTTCCGTGGACTACGATAGCTGCCTGACCCTAGACTCCTGGAACAGACCCAGAAAGACAACCAGTCTGTGGAAGGTAGGCTGTGCCCACCCATTGAGGCAGATCCCCAGACGGGATGGTGAGGCCAAGCCAGAGAACATCCTGAGCCCCACACCCCAGCCTTCCCATGGGAGAGGTAAGCTCCCGGGGAACTGGACCACAAGGAGCACCAGAGGCTGGAGAGCAGGCAGAGTGAGGGCTATAAATGCTGCAAAAACAGAAGGCAGCAGGACGAGGTAATGGCTGACTACAGCAGGCTCCTCCAGGAGAGGCACAGATGTGTGTCGGCAGAAGGGATCCTCCAAGACAGATGTCACCAACATGAGTTCATTCCATGCCCAAGGGTAGTGGGTTCGAGCCCAGACCTTGGAGCCGGATTCAAATCCTAGGTATACCACCTACTCAATGTACCAACTGGGGCAAGTTCTTAACATCTCTGTGCCTTGGTTGCTCTTCTGCAAAATGGGAATACTGACAACACTCCCTACCCCTTAGGGTTTAGTGAGGATTAATGTTTATAAAGCTTTTTAGAAAAAGTACTATGTAAGTTTTTGAAAAATAAAATAAAATTCCTGATCCTTGCAGCTTTCCACCAAGAAGCATCTCCACAGAGAACAGGCCCCTATCAGACTCAAAGAAGGGAGCCGCAAGGCAGGTCAAGCTTAGTGGTTATTGAACCGATGGTCATTAAACATTTGTTGCAATAAATATTTTTATTGAATGGAGGGAACATTTATAGAGCACATTCTCTAGGTTAGGCCCTTGGTTTATACAAAGATAAATAAACAAATGTCCAGCCTTGAAGAACCCACAGTCAGCAGAGATCAAGGAGTGCACACCGACAGCTGCACACAAAAAGGCCAAACTCCTAGGAAGAAAAAAATTCCAAAAAAAAAGATGGGCTGGCCCAAAAATCTGCCAGTTCCATGTAACCAATTCACTTTATAACCATAGATTTTATTATAGTTCAAAGTTTTACCAGTTTTATTAAAGTATATTTATGATCCATACAATTTACCAATTTTAAGAGCACGGCACAATTTCACACACGTATGCTGTCACATAAGCACTATCACAATCAGCACATAGAACATTTAAATCACCCCAAACCATCCCTCATACTCTTCCATAGTCATCTTCCCTAACCTCCCGGCCCCTGGCTACCTCTGATCTGCTTTTTAGCACTACAGGTTTACTTTTTCTTTTTCTTTCTTTCTTTTTTTTTGCTTTTTGGTATGTGGGTAGCTCCCTGGCTGGGAATCGAACCCAGGCCGCAGCGCTGACAGCGCCAGCACCGAAGACCCAAGCCACTACACCACCAGGGAACTCCAATCTGCAAGTTGAATGACACATTATACATTTTTTTGTATCTGGCTTCTTTCACACAGCATAATGTTTTTGAGATTCATTCATGCTATCGTGTGTATCAGGAGTTTGTCCCTTTTTATTGCTGAGTAGAATTCCATTATATGGAAGAGCCACAGTATCCATTCACCAGGTGGTATATGTGTAGGGTGTTACTAATTTTGGGCTATTATGGAGAAAGCTATTGCACACATTCACATAAAAGACTTTAAATGGGTATATGTTTTCATTTCTTTTGGATAAATACCTAGAAGTAAAATTACTGGTTCATATTGTATTTGGTTTAATTTTGTAAGAAACCACCAAATTGTTTTCTAAAGTGGTTATGCTATTCTGCAACCCCATCAGCAATGAATGAGAGGTCTAGTTGTTCCATATCCTCACCAACACTTGGTAGGGCCACTCTTTTTCTTTTTAGCCATTCTCATAGGTATGCAGTGATATCTCATTGTAGTTTTAATTTGAAGTTACTAATTATGTTTAGCGTATTTTCCATGTGCTTCTTCGGTAAAATATCTGTTCACATCTTTTGCCCATTCTTAAATCAGGTTATTTGTCATCTTATTGAATAGAGAAAGTTCTTTACATATTCTGGATATATATACTTTAGCAGATAACAAATACCAGTTTCATAAATATTTTCTCCCAGTCTATTTTTTGTCCATTTATTTTCTTAAGATAGAGTTTCAAAGAAAAATGCTCTTAATGTTCATGATGCCCAATTTAATTTGTACTTTTCATGCCACAATGTAACCTCAAGTTACAGATATTTGCTCCTGTTTTCTTCTAAAAGTTTTGTAGTTTTACCTCTTACATTTAGGTGTCTGGTGCATCTTAATGTTTATATGTTGTATAAGTTAAGGGTCAACATTTATTGTTTTGCATATAGCTACCCAATTGTTCCAGGACCATTTATTAATATTAAAAAGACTATCATCTCTCCATTGAATTACCTTGGCACCTTCATTGACAACCAATTGACCATAATGTGTAGGATTCTTTCTTGACCCTCTTCTGTTTCACTGAGCTATACATCTATTCTTATATCAATACTCCTCTGTCTTCATAACTATAGCTTTATACCAAGTTTTAAAATCAAGTAATATAAGTCCTCCAACTGTGCTCTCTTTCAAAATGTTTTGGTTATTCTAAGTCTTTCCATGTAAATTTTAGAATCAGCCTGTCAATTTCAACAAAAAGACTTGCTGCATTCTGACTGAGATTGTATTAAACCTATATGTTAGCTTCAGGATAGACATCTTAACACTATTGTATCCTTTGGTCCATGAATATAATTATTATCTTGATTTTTAATGGCTTCATAACAGAGATGGTATTAACTCACTTAGCTATTCCATATTGTTGGGTTTTTGTATTGTTTTTCAGGTTTTTACTCTTTTAATAATGCTTTGTTGATATTGTGTTAAGGGAAAGACATGGCATACAAAACTACATGAAGGTTATAATTACAAATACACATATACATATATATGTATATACACATATATACACACATAAATTAAATAGGCATAGGGATAAAACAGAAGGAAACAAAGCAAATTGAAACATAACATATTGGGGAATATACAAGTATTACAGCTGATTTTTTTTCTCTCTCTGCTTTCTAGATGTATTGTGATATGAGTATGCAACTTGCATGGAAATAAGCGAGAAGCTTCCTGCTGGCTCAAGTAACAGAGGTCAGAGACTGCATGACAAAAAGGTGACACTTGAGCTCAGTCTGTGTGTAGAGTTTTCCAGGGATGTGGCAGGAGAAGGAGGACTGGGAAATGCCAGATCGAAAGAACAGCCTGGAAAAAGTTATAGCGATATACAAGAAGGCAGCACATTCAGGCAACCAGGAATTCTGTGTGGCTAGAACAATGTAGGATGGGACTTCGGCACGAGACTGGTTTATGATAATCTCGGGGCTACCTCCACGGAAGGCAGGCCCAGAGCAGAAGGATCCCATAGTAGCAGAGCAGCATACAAAGCATATGCCATCAGATCCTATGTTCTCACTTCTCTGGGTAATAGTCTCCATTAGTGGATTCACCTGGAAAGAGCCCTTCAGGGTACGGACAATGCAATCTGCAAAAACCTCTATGCAACAGATGACTGGATAAAGAAGCTGTGGTACATATACACAATGGAATATTACTCAGCTGTAAGAAAAGATGAAATATTGCCATTTGCAACAAAATGGATGAACCTGGAGATCATCATGCTTAGTGAAATAAGCCAGACAGAAAAAACAAAGAACTGCATGATTTCACTCATATGCGGAATATAAAACTGAAAGCAA
>PVJL010007614.1:62655-75980 GCA_004026885.1 Lyroderma lyra | reverse complement strand
TGTGTGTGTGTGTGTGTGTGTCTGTGTGTGTGAGTGTGTGTGTGTCTGTGTCTGTGTGTCTGCCTTTTAAATTGGGACACGTCGCTCAGTTTTGCTGCTGTTTCACATTGTGCTGAGAGTGTCGCCTTGCCGAATGTGACAGTTGTCCCTTGTGGGCGTTGCAGGGAGGTGGGAGCTGCAGGTGCCTGCGTGTCCGTATGTCTGTCCCGTCCCTCTCTCCGTGTGGGAACAGTTAGGTGCCGAGGACTCTGAGCCGCCTCCTGAGGGACTGGAAGCTGCGTGCTTCCTTTAGGCAAATTCAAATGGCACTGCTGTCCTGGGAGGGCACCGGTCTTGGATGTTACCTGTCCGTGTACGTACCTTGGGGAAATTTTCCCGTATTTCTAGTAACCCTTTCTGGCTTGTAAATTTTTTGCTGTGAACATAGGTGATTTATAACGTGAAAGGACAGCAGATTCTGCATAGTCTGTGTGGCGTTGGTCACATTTTGCGTATTCCCAGGCTTGACGGCATGGAATATTACACAGAGTGGGGAACCGGTGGTTTTTGACACTGTGCTTCTCTTGCAGGAGGCGACTGACATGTCCCTGCACTGAGGGCCTCGTCGAGCTTGGAGGTCCCTCACTGTTAAATGCCCCCTCTCACTCAGCCCTGGTCTCTTGGGGTGATGAGAACGTTCTGGAATGAGAGAGTGGTGGTGGTGGTGGCTAAAAGCCACTGAATTGAGTACTCAAAAATGGCAAGATGGGAAATCTCATGTGCATTTCAATATAATAATAATAAAGAACGCTGGCCCTGGATCGTTTCATGCATATTCGTGAACACACATCGTGAAACTCTGAGTTGAGCTTGCAGGCACGTCACGTGTTGCAAATGCCAGGTGGGCTCCCACCTTATGTTAAATGGGGACCACGGGGACCTGGAGATGCAGTGTGTAGTGCTCCCCACGCTGGCCCAGCTCAGGCCTTTGGGGGAGCAGAGGACCAGAGCTCTGGCTTGTGGCTGGAGTCTGATGTGGGTGTGAAAGTGCCACCGTCAGGTCATTTAAAGATAGCAGTGAGTGCTGTGCGCCTGGCACGCCTGAACCCAAGACGGGGCACAGAGCACAGTTCTGTCCCTGTCAAGTTGCAAGCTGCTCTCTCAGCTGGACGAATTGGGTAAAGGGGCTCAGCAGCCCTGAGAGTCTTATCTGCTGGATTGTCAACCAGTTTCCTTCGAATTAATTATTCTGACTGGATGAAAATTGTCCCTCTACTGTATGCCAGTGTTCAGAAGTGACATTTCAAATATCTAGTCATACAGATCGGGGCATTTTCTGCTTTCGGTCGCTTGGAGAATTTGAGGACCTGTGTCCATTCTCAGGAAGGGGGTCACGGTGGCGGTGGCATGGTCGAGTTAGCGCCCCCCGGCCGGGCTGTGGACGCCTTGCTGACGCATCCATCAGCCTTTTCAGATGCTTTTCTCGGGGTGAGGAACATCCCGGGTTTGGTTGGGTTCTGTTTTTATAGCAGTGTCCCGATGTTGGCTGTTCAGCGTGTGCCCCGTTTTATTAACACGGATGTTTCTTTTCACAGAGCGTGGTGATTGTTATTTAAAATAAACACGGGAGTAGTCTTAGAACCTGAGCGGAACCACCTGCCATCCGAGGGAGTCACCGAGGGGGGCGTTGCAGGCGCCCCGGGGGTGCTTAGACGTGTCAGGAAAAGTCACGTTATCGCTCAGACAGTGTGAGCAGAGGCTGAAGTTTCCCCCTCGTAGTTCCTGCTTCTAAGCGCTATTTTAGGCTCTTTAGGGGAAATAAGGACTCTTACAGTGGCCGCAGAGGGGTGTGTGAATTGGGCACAAGAAGCTCGTGAAGCACGCAGGTCCAGTAGGTCGTCCGGCGGGACCGCCAGCCCCACGGTGTGCTGCCCTCCACGTGGGCTGACGCCGTGCCCCGGGGCGCCGCTCGGGCTGGTGGGTGCAGCGGCACCCTGCCCGCCCCCCACCCCCCACAGTGGCGTCTGAGCAGTCCCGTGCCCTTTGCTGTGTAGGAACAGGCCGCAGACCCAGCCTCGCTGGGGGCGCAGGAAGCACCAGGGTCCATTGAGGTGGCTCCTCTCAGCCGCCCGCGCTCCGGTGGGCCCTAGGGCGCTGCTGCCCTCCTCCCATAGGAGAAGCAGCAGGGGGGCTGGAGGGCACATGCTGTTCCTGGCAGGGCCACAGCAGGTGACATTTGACTAAAGACCTGAAAGAGAGGAGGAAGTGAGCAAGCCACAGGGATCACCAAGGAAGGAGTCTCACGGAGGGCACGGCAGGTGCGGGGGCCCGGGGGGGGGTGCGCGGGAGGGGGCCCGGGGGCGCTGGCGGGACGTTCTGGGTGAGGGCGCTGGGCGCTGAGAGCAGCGTGACCCAGTTTGCCCGCGGTGCAGACCGGAGAGGGCCGGGAGGAGCTGCGCAGTGACTGATTGCTGGGGGCGACGATGGCTTGGACCTGTGTGCCCAGAACGCAGCCAGCCAGCGGCGCGAGGATTGGTCAGGGCGGGACGTGGGGATGTTGTGAGACCGGGGTGGGGGTGGGGGTGGGGTCCGGGATGACGGCCGCTGCCTGGCCTGTGAGCACACCGGGGGTGTCATGGTCACTCTGTCAGGGGGTTCAGGGGACTCAGCGCCATCTGCCCAATTGGGGGAGGGGCGGAGGGGGGTTGGGACCTGGAGCCCGCGAGTGTAGACAGCGCTTTCGAGAGAGGCCGCATAGGGGTGGGGAACGAGGGACTGAGAGAGCAGGGGTGTGTTGGGGGGGGGGTCTGCGAGGGGTTGGGACACGTTAGAGTCTGAGGTGTTTATTGGGTAGCAGAGGGACGCGTGGACTAGACGGACCCTGTGGTCTGGGCACAGAGAGTGCTGGGAATGAAGCACACGGCCTGGGGACATCACCAGGCAAGCTGGGGGTGGACAGATGGGGCCGAGCTGGTGCGCGGGGCCCAGTCCTAGAAGGTCTGGGCTAAGAGGGCAGGAAGCGGGAGGAGTGTCCACAGTCAGGGGTTGGGATGGGCAGGGGCCTAGGGGTGGCCCTGTCACTGGCAGCGTGGGGACTTCGCAAGACCAGTTTTGCTTGCCTGGCAGCACCAACCTGACCGGAGGGCACTGAGAGGGAGGGAGAGTTAGGAGGAGACGAGTTGTCGTGGAGATGGGAGGACGTGGCACCCAGAGCTTGTGCTGGGGACCCGGTCGGTCAGCGAGCCGCCATCCGCCTGAGCACCTCGCTCTGCAGAACAGCGTCTCCCAAGTCCACGTTCGTGGGCCCAGCATTTCCTCCTGGTGCTCCGACGGCACTCTGCGGGCGTGTGTCGCTGCTGTTGGATCAGCTGTCTGATTGTGGCTGTTCTCTAGCGGGTCTGCTTCCCTCTCAAGTCTTACCAGGCCTTTTCGCTCTCTGTCTGGTTTTGTTAGTTTTAAGATGGGCATGATCGCAGCGTGCTTGCTCCTGGGGGTAACCTGGTGGCATGTTGCAACAGGAAGGAGGAGCTGGCGGCACCCACAGGGGGCGGGACACTGGTCTGTGGGCAGGGGCCGGTGCTGGCGGAGCACCCCCATTCCTGTGAGAAGCCTGGACCCCCCCAGCCCCCGGCAGTTGTTCTTCCCTTGCGAAGCCAAAAATGGGCCCAGAGCGGAGGAGAAGGTGCTAGAAGGAGGTGCGGGGTGTGGGGAGAGGGCGCAGCCTGGGCCCTGTCGGCCTCGATGGCGCTGAGGGCTCCCAAGAGGCTGCTCCTGTCACCGGAGGCTCGGCTTCAGGCCCGTGTGGCGTCTGCTTTCTGGGTGCTGATCAGCTCTTCCTATCGATTTCCTCCTGTCCCTACCCGTGTGCCCTGCAGCCTCCAGGGCTGAGGGGCCTTGTGGTGGGGGCCCCCTCCCAGGACTGGGCCGTCTGTGCTGCGGACGACAGTGGACTCTTGTCCCCACCCTGACCCCTGCTCCCACATGGGTCTTCTAAGATGCACGGCTGGGAGGGACCCTGTTTGTCGCCACGGAGTGAGTAGCAGCTGGCATCTAACTAGTCTGTGCTGAATTGGGGTCCAAGGAGGTCTGGTTGCGGTGGCACTGGGAACAACAGCGGTGTTTGCTCCTGTTCTCTGTTGCTGTAGGGAAACCCGCTCCAAACTGGGTGACAGCTGTGTCACTGCACTCCTGGGTTCTGTGGGGCACAGAAGAAAAGCGTGTCTGATGAGTCAGGGCGGAACCACCTGGAGAGGTCACTGACAGGTCTGCCACCTGGGCTGGGGTTACTGAAGGGCGCCCACATGCAGCCTCTCCCTGTGGCCTGGGCTCCCCAGGGAGCACGTCAGGAGGAAGCATGTGGAAGGCAGAGAGCAGAGGAGAGGCCTTGTTGCGGGTCAAACCGTCGTAGCCCGGACTCAAGGGACAGGGACGTGGATCCCACCTCTCAGTGTCGAAGGATTTGGGCTGTTTTGAAACCGCCACTGCATCGTCCTTGCAGAAAAACTTAATTAGGACCAACTTCACGTGTAAGAAGTGGAGTCTGATAACTGGCTCGGTTCAAGGTGACCATCGGATGCCCAGTTTTCCTTAGTGACCGCGTGTGGGGAGGGCCCGTCCCATGTGAGCACTGCCAGCTGCCTGTCACCGTGCAAGTGCAGCTGGTGGCTCTCCTGACGCGGCCGGTGTTGGCCGGAGCAGGCAGCCTGGCTCCGGGACGAATCTGGGTGTTGGATCCGTGAGCCTGTGCCGCGCCTCTGCACCGCTGTGTGACCTCGGGCAGGGCGTGTCACCTGTGTCAGTCCCTCTTGCAAATGCTGCTGACCCCTGGCCTGCAGGGGGTGGTAACTATTATGGACACTGCAAGGTGGCCGTCGCCCAGACGATCGTGACTAGAAGGTGCCCCTGGCGTGTCCTCACTGGGTTCCTAGCATCGCTCTGGTTCCACGCTGCCCCTTCCCACGGAGCCCTGGCGCCCGTGACCCCAGTGTCCTTCCCTTTTCTCGGGAAGAGTGGCCGGTTCCTGGGGCTTAGAGCTGCCGTGAGGCCGGCTTAGCAGCGTGCCGCAGGGCGCACAGCCCGGAGGGCGCGTGTCCGTGGGGCCCGCCTTCGAAGGCAAGGCTGCTCCTCAGCTGAGGCGTCTTGCAGCAGGATTTACGCCTGTGCCCCCTCACACGCAGCCGTTCCTGGTGTTGCTAAGTGGCACGTCGGTAAGATGGACTTCCCGGCGGGTGCTCGCCCCTCACGGGCAGGACCGCAGAGGACCTCGCTCCCAGCGCATTCCGGCGGCGCGGCCGTGGAGTCCCGCTGGCTTCGGCCCTGGGATCCGTCATCTGCACGTGGCCCCCGCGCGTCGCGGGCCGTGTGCTGGCGGGTACACGGGCAATGCCGGTGGGCCTCGCCACCCAGCTGCAGAAACGGGCGCCGACTCTCCCAGACGGGCGGGGCCTGGGCGTTGTTACCCGATGAAACGGCAGCTGGTTCTATGAGATTTCTGGCACGTACCTTCAGAACCAGCCGATGTGGGTTGGAGGGTCATGGTTTCCGTGTTCTCACGAATGCCGGTGGGCGCACGTTTGTATGCGGTTTGGGTTCGTGTTTCTGACTGAAGGCTGCTCTGTTTTCTGCTCGGTGGTGGCGAGCGTCGCCTGTGCACTGCACTCTGTCCGCCCACGTCCCTGTTGGAGTGTCTGACCCTTAGGAAGGTGTGTGAGCAGTCGGCACCCAGGCGTCTGTCTTCAGGTTTGGGAATTGGTTGTGTCACAGAACTGTCTGAGTTTATTGCCCAGTTAGAGCGTTTTAGAACTCTTACGTGGTCAGGCTTGTCTCTTGTGACCGCTTCCTTTTGGTTCTAAGAGATCAAAATACTCTTTGGACGTTTTGTTTCATTTAAAGAATTTTATGTATTTACAGTTTGTGCCTATTTGGAATTGGTTTTGTAATAAAGATGTCAGGGAGCTCGCCTTAATTTTGTCCCCTCCAATATTCAGTAACTCGTTACTACCCTGTTCTCGACTCCTGCCCCTTTGCTGCAAGTGCCTCCAGAGCCCCCCAAGCTGTCCTGGGGACCCGCTCACGACCTCTCCTGTGGTTTTCCTGCTGCCCCTTCTGAAGGTGACTTCCCTGACAAATGGGACACTGTGGGTGCTCAGGAGATGGCGAGGAGTGGGACCAGACATCGAGCACTCAGCTCGGGTGGGGCGCACGGTCACGCCTCAGCGGCAGCTGCGAGCACCCTCGGGCGTGCTGACTGGATAAGCTCTGCGCGGTGACGTCGTTAAGCACTGTCACTTCATGTGGACTGCAGCCTGTGTGCTACCACCAAGGATCTGAGGCGTTCTGCTGGGAGTTGCCGTGTGGACACCTCGTCTCCCATCTGAAACATAGTTGCCGTGTCCGGGTGACAACCCAATGAGATGGTGACACACGTGAAGGCTTCCTGCTCCGAGCCCGGTGTCCTAGTGGCAGTCATCACTTCCTAGATTGTTGTTATCACGTGTTACTTAAAATAGTGACCCATATCCCAAAGGGAAGTACACGTCTTCTGTAGGCTGGATTCGTTACTGGGAAGGAGCACCGGGTCGAGTTTCCCGCACGTGACGGGGAGGGACAGCAGGCGCACGGCAGGCCAGACTCCTGTGTGTTTGAGGTGCCGGAAAGACGGGTTTGGGTTCTTGGGAGGAAAAGACTTTCCTGAGTACAAGAGAGGCCCCCAGCTCCTCCAGCGGGCAGGTGGGAGGCAACGGGCCGTGCGGCCGTGGGCGGTGGAGCGTCGGCCCTGCGGTCTGGTGGCGCCGGGCCGGGCCTGCGTCCCCGCGTGCAGCCCTGGGTCCCTGGCTGTGAGCTAAGCACAGCTCCTGTCTGGGAGGGCGGATGTGAGGGCAGCCGCAAAGGGGCCTGCGGTGCAGTAGGTGCTTGATGGACGCCAGCTCCTCTGGCCGTTGCGGTACTGACAGGGTGAAAGGGCACCGTGGTGTCCCCTTGGGCGCTGTGTGTTTTTGCCCTGAAGCACTTGGCATTGAGTTACAAGTCAGTAACGGCACTTCTGCTAACAGTGAGTGTGACACTGAGATGCTCTTCTGTTCACCTGTTCATTCACTCACTCACTCACTCACCCATTCAGCAGTTGCACAAAACCACACACACGAGCTCTGTCAGAAAAAGACAGCCATGAGGGCTCAGTTTTCATAGTACGTGGCTGGAACCTTCCGGACAGTCCTCATACTCCCTGCGCTGGTGACACTGGTGGCATTTACATTCTAGGGGGAGAGGCTGTTGGTAATCAGAGAAACAGAAAACAAATACAAAACCAGACCTGGCATGCTCTGCAGAGACAAGTCGGAGAGACGCATGGGTGAGACTGTCTCCGTGTCCTCAGGGAGCACCTGTCATGTGCTGACGTCTCACGGTGCACCTTTCAGACACGCACTTTGAAAGGACCGCGGGTCTGCCTCAGTGGGACCAGCAGCAGTGACGGTGGTCATACCGGCCATCCTGCGGGGCGTGTCGGCTTTTGTAACATTCACATCCTACAAGGATTTCCTCAGTCCCTCCTTGGATCTATTATGGTATTTCCAATATTGCCAAGTAAAGACAGATGGCGGGCCAGAGGGGACAGGCATTTCTAACTTATGAGTGAAATTTTATTAAAACAAATTTTACAGGAAAATAAATTTTCTTCTTATAGATCAGGGTCTGTCTTTGGGGACCTTTTTTCAAAAAGATGGTGTTTTAAATGGTGGTTGGAATTTCAGGTGTGACCACAGAAACCCATTAAAAAAACATGATAGACAGAATTCTTTGAAATTGCAACGAAAATTAAGAGTCATATCGTTAGTCAGTGGCCTGAGGGTAGTCGGATGTTTGTTTTGTGATTAATCCTAAACCCTAAATTGTTGAAGTGTGTCGTACGTGTGGACACACGCCACGTCGCTCGCTACAGCACAGTGAACAGTGTTAGAATATTGCTTATTCAATCACAAAAGTTGGGCGAGGCCTTTGAGCAGCGGTCCTTGTAGCCGGCCTGGCCTGCCTGGCACCCTTGGGGACCATGCTGTCACCGGAGTGACTGCTCCCCTGCCTAGGTCGCCTCCCAGGACCCCCCCTCTCTGGGTTTACTGAGACCTAGGCTGACACAGATTGGAATTTCCCAGAGAATTTTTACTAAGAGAGGAAGAAATGAGAGACTTACAGGAACTGTAGCCCACGTGAAGGTGACACATTTCCAGAGAACAGCTCTGTGACCCCACAGTTGGCTACCTCCTCACAGGGCCTGTCCCCCCCGCCACCTGGGGTCCCGTCCAGGGTTCGGTCCGTCTCTCCTCCTATCTCCCATCTTCTCTTCCCACAGTGGGAGGCACTGAGCAAACCTGCCCAAGGGCATGAGGAATAGAAGTGACCATCCCTCCTGAGGATGGGGACATGGCCTCCCTCCTGTTTGCTCTCACATTGAAACCCCTAGTGCCACCAGCTAACCTTCCGGGTACTAAAGTGTGCTGGTCACAGCCTGGCCTGAATTGCAGTGCTGCTGGTCTCCGCTGTCCTGGGGCCCCTGAGGGGCCTGGTTCCCTTGTCGTCCCCCACCCCGTCGCATCTCTCTCTCTCTCTCTGCACCCTTGTGAACCTGGGGGCTCTCGGGCTGACTTGGAACTGAGTTTGCGGAGGTTGGGAGTGAGCGCTGCGACCACACAGACCAGCTTCCATCCATCCAGGTGCACTTGGCCGTGAGGGCAGAGGCTGGGTCCTGTGCTCCCCGGGCTGCGGACCACTCATCTGGGAGCTGGGCGACGTTCAGGTTGGGTTGCTTTGCCCACAATTGGCTGAGGGCCGCCCGGGCCAACGCTGTGGTTCTGGGCAGTGTGTGGTTGTCGCATTCCGCCTCCCGCTGACAGCAGACGTTCCTGTCCACGAACTTCACGCTCTGTCCTGCGAAGCGCCCCCTGACCTCCCCAGAAAGGCTGCTGTGATTGCTGCGTGTGGCCGTGCGTGAGACCTGCCTGCGGGGCCCCTGCAGCCGTGCAGCCTCGCTTTCACAGGAGGCGCCAGTCACATGGCGTCTGCCCTCGGGTCTGTGCCTGGTGAGCCACCCGAATCCGTCCCCTCTGGCATGCGGTGACACACAGACCGTTGCCTGGCCAAGGGACCCTGACAAGTCACTCAGCCCCAGAGCCACCATTTCCTCCCCATGGGGACACCCAGGAGCTTAGAGGAGCTGATGACCAGCCCTGCACTGTCTTCATCACTGTCTTCTGCCTGCACAGTGCCCGGCTCCTGCCCCAGTAGGACTGAGCACGAGCTTAGAAGAGAGTCATGAGGATCGGTCCCTGCCTTGGAATAGTGATGCCCCCCTGCGCCGATGTTTGGGTGAGCGTGACAATGGCGCGTGGCATCTGGGTGGCACATCTCCACCCCAGGAGCGCTCCTGTACCCGCACAGGCACCAGCAGGACGGAGCCTGGACCTCGGGTCGCTGCCTGGACGCACAGCTGCTTGTCTTCAGGTCCAGGCGGTGTGTTGGTCCATGACCCTGCGGTGTGTGTTTCCCTTAGGGACTGTGTCACCGCTTCTCGGCCTTTGGACTAAGATCAAGTGTAGTATCTCAGGGAACACGTCCGTCACACAGACCTGTCTGTTGTTGAAGGTCGCGTGGCTTGTAACGAGCCGGGCTGGAAGGAGCCGTCGGGGTGGGGGTGGCGACAGGAAGTGCCGAGCCCTTCTGGGAAGTCACGGTGCTTGCTGCTCCCCTCGCCTGGGCCCCCCAGACCTGTGTCGTTGGCACTGTGTCCCCAACACCCGCCCACAGCCGGGCTCACGCGATGACTCAGAACAGGTTTGAGGGGGAGGGCCAGTCCCCCCACCCGGTGCCCGGTTCTGTGACTTAGGGCCTAGCACGGGTTGTCTGGCCGAGGCCGCTGTCCTTGGCCCGGTAGCACGAGCCTATGTTCGCACTTGTCACAGCCCAGACCCCCAGTGGAGGGTGCAGGAGGAGCCAGGGTGTGTCAGCCCCCCTCATGTCACAGCCCCACGTGCTCCCGTGCTTGGAGAAGAGCAGGAGTGAGGCGGTGCTCCACACAGCTGCGCCGGTCTGCTTGCGGCCCGAGCCTGCTGCCCGCGCTGGCCGGTGGCGGTGGAGGACGTGCCTGGCGTCTGCTCCTTCCCCCTGTGCGGCCAGAGTGCCCCATCGGGATGTCGGATCTCTGAGTCCTGACTCAGCCCTGCATCAGCCTGTGATGAGCCTGGAGAGCCGGTTGTCATGGCAGCAGGGACGTCATGAGCCCACATCCCATCAGGGACCGGTGTCCGTGGGGCAGCCGTGGGGACGGAGAGACGGCCTCGGGCCCTGCGGGGTGTGTCACTGTCTGCGGGGGCCCACCCCGCCCCGCCATGGAAACCAGGGCGGTTCTGGGGCGTTACCAAGAGCTGAGACCCCACCGTCTCCGCTCAGAGAAGAGGCCCCGCTGTCCCGAGAGCAGGGTGTGAGTCCCTCCGTGGGTCTGGCGACGCTCCCGGGTGGAGCCCTTCCCAGCACAGTGCTTTTCAAGGCACAAAACAAAATGCATAGGATGAGGACAAGGAAGCCTGGTCATGTCGCGGTCCCGTTATCGAGACACCAGACGATGTGTGACAGAGTAAGGGAGGACCCCCTTGTCACCTCTAATACCAAGGGCCAGCAGAGCCTAATCAATGACTTCGAAGCAGTGGTAAGTTTGAAACATGCGTCATGCAAACTCTAGCAGGTGTCCCGTGACACGAGAGGGCCGTGTTCCTGTGTCACGGGTGTCGTGAACACTCTCTTGCCCAAGTTCATAATGGAAGGAGGTGCTTGGTTTCACTTACAGGTTAACTCTAAGGTCACAGACCCCCTGAGCTCTCTTTGTGGGTCCTCTTGCCTCACAGGTATATGGGGACGGACCCTTAAACCCCCAGGGTGGGCTTCTCCCTCAGAGGTCACCTATTTCCCAAGGGAGGTCAGGACACCAGAAGAGAGAGAGAGAGAGTCACTGAAATGCTGGTGAAACCAGCACGGTGGGGGTAGGGGTGGGGGCGTGGAGGAGGGGCAGGCTGAGGAGTGGGGAGCAGTGCCGATCGCGGTGGGCTTGGTCTCCCACGTGCCGCTTCCCCCAGGCTCTGTCAGTGGGCGTGTGCACGCTCCTGGCCAGGGTGGGAGTGACAGCTGTGTGCAGACAGCCCCTGCCCTGGAAGGGCACACCTTCTGTGGTCACCTGGACACCGGGCGGGTGACGGACCCCAGGACAGCCCAAGGCCCGGTTTGCTGTACAGGAGCATTGGGAGAGGTGGGTGGGTCCTGTGGGGGCCAGGAGGCTGGTGACCTGTTGGACATGTGTTGTCAGTGTCCCTCCTTATGGCTCTGTGATGGGCGGGGCTCGGTGGGGACTGGGAGGCTCCGTCAGCTTTTGTCCCGTAGATTTTGAGGCCAGGAGTGGGGGCTCAGGACCCTCCCCTGGTGGCGTGCTGCTGGTGGCGGAGAGCTGGGCCAGCACCCGTGCGCTGAGCCATCCTGTGCTCCCCCTTCACCCCTCAAGGTTGCAAGTAAAGATGCTCAGACTTGGGTCCTCAGCACAGCATTGAATTTTTTTTTTTTTTTTTTAGGTGAAAATTTGGAAATGACCGAAATGTCAGTAGATGACTCAGCAAGTGATGCCGTCGTTAGTGATACGCTGCGCACGCGTGATGCAGTGCTCAGCAACGGGCCAGGTGTCACATGCATGGCCCGTGTGGCACACGCGCAGAGGATACTGGCATTTCAGCGGGTTACCTCTGCGTGGTGGCCTTAGAGGTGGTTTTCGTTCCCTCCTTGTTCCGTCCCCTGTAGTAAGTGTGCGTTTCCGTGAACGGAGAGAACACTGTAGTGTGACCGCGGCAGCCGGGTCCCTGGGGAAGCCCGGGGTGGGGACGAGGCACCTTTGTCAAGGGAGGTGTTGCCCACAGAGGCTGCTGTAGGAAGCAGGCAGGTGCAGAGCCGGGTGTCCAGGTGGCCCCACCTACAAGCCACCGCCTTAAGGACATGGGGCGCGCGGGGGCAGGGGGTTCTGGAAGGGAGCCAGATGCCTATCTCTTGAAGGAGTTTGTGGCCATGCGGTCCCCTGGGAGACCGGGACCGAGTGGTCTCAGAGGGGCGGCAGTTCTGTGCCCTGGGCCTGCCCGCTCTGAGTGGGGGAGGGGAAGGGCCGCGGTGTGGTTTTCACATGTGACTTGAGGCACAGGCTTTGCTGCACGGTCAGGGCGTGACTGCCCGGGGCCTGAGTCTCGGCTGTGCTCAAACCCCGTAGACTCTACAGTGGGCCTGTCCCAAAGCCACCTCGCTGGGGGTTGCTGCGGGGTGACCAGGGGACAGTGCCTGCCAGGGGCCAGCTTCGCTGGCGGGCTCTGAGGTCGGAGGCTGTGTCCCTTCCAGGCCCTTCGTGCCTAGTCCCACCTCGTGGGAGAACTTAGGTGGCCCAGCTGGCGGACCTGCCTAGCATCTGAGTCCCAGGAGACGGTTGTTACAAGGTCCCCATTGGCGGCGTGGCATCCTGCGGGAGGGTGCCCACGGTCACTGGACTCCTGCAGCCCCTCCCGCCCCCACCCGGGTACCCCTCCGTTTGGAGACCTTCTGGTTGGAGACCCTCCGATGTGCCCTCACTTTCTCTTCTGGTCGCCCCGTTTCCTGCCCCGCGTGCCAGCTCATCCCTTACCTCCATCCCTCACTCAGGAGAGCTGATCCAACAGCACCCCCCTGCGATGGGGGAGGGGAGCCCAGGAGAGCAGGCGTGAGCAGGGCCCACAGTACAGCCCGCCTCCTGGCCGTGTCCTTCCGGAGGAGCCGTAGCGGCCAGCTTGCCTCCCGGCATCTGTTAGAAGCGTGAACCTTTCTGGTGCTGTGACCCAGTTACACAGGAATTGATTGCTCACCCTTTCACTGGCTCAGTGCTTGGGCCGGCGGGCAGGGGCCATGGCTGAGTCACAGCCGAGTCGTCCCCCTAGCATAGCTGTGACCAGCTGGTACTCCTGGGTGAAGGGGACGTGCCTGGCTTTCCTGGGGGCTCCGCCTCTGGTCGCAGAGCCAGGACTGACCCTCACAGAGACAGGAAATCCATTCCCAAGAGACCAGTGTGCCCGTGCCCCCTGGCCACGGTTGGGGTGGTGAGGTCGTCTCACGAGAAGGGAGAACGCTTGGGTCCCCCTGAACCATGAGGAGGTCATGGGGGAGCCTGGGAGGCGGGGGGCTCGAGGGGAAGGACAGGGGTATGCGTGTCGGGGGTGTGCGCAACGGGGCGGTGCGCGTCGGGGGGCGGTGCCATCGGGGGCGGTGCGCGACGGGGCGGTGCGCGTCGGGGGCGGTGCGCGTGG
>PVJL010007614.1:0-62555 GCA_004026885.1 Lyroderma lyra | reverse complement strand
CCAGCGATGCGGGATGGAAAATTCTAGGCACAAACTAGTCGTGCTTTCTGAAGTTGCGTGCCTTCCTGGGTAGCGTGGTGAGGCGTCATGCCCACCGACTCCATCCGCCCCCCCCCCCCCCCCCCCCCCCCCCCCCCCCCCCCCCCCCCCCCCCCCCCCCCCCCCCCCCCCCCCCCCCCGACGTGACTTACCTCTGTGCAGCGTCTCCACGCTGCAGTGCTCCCGCCTGTTAGTCACTTGGGGTCGCCTCAGTCGTGGTGCCACAGGGCTTGTGGCCATGGTTTTACCTCCTAGGGGCCCCAACACACAAGGGTAGTGATGCTGGCACTTTGGACAGGAGGATCCGGAAAGCATGCAGCACAGCCCATTCTCCTTGTATGTCGACAGTGGCTGCATGTTCTCAGGACCGCCCTCGTGTGCTGCCGAGACGCTGCAGAGGTGCTCCCTGTACGAGACGCGCGGTGTGTGCGGGACAATCCTGGGGTCCCCACGGGGGTCAGTCGTCCCTCAGTTCCAAGTATCCACTGGGATCTTGGGAGGAACCCCCGTGGAGACGGGGGCTAGTGCAGTTCTCAGACTCGTCCGTCCGGCGGGATGAAGGCCCACCTTTGTCTCGGCCTCTTGCCCATTCTGGCTTCTGCCACGAGGCGTTAGTGCTGGGCAGGGCCGGGCCCAGGGTGAGCCAGTGTGCCCCGCGGGGGGGGGGGGGCGTTGTTAGCACCGGGCAAGGGCGAGGGCGAGCCGGTGTCCCCTGTGGGGTGTTGTTAGCACCAGGCAGGGCTGAGGGCGAGGGTGAGCCGGTGTCCCCCGTGGGGCGTTGTTAGCACTGGGCAGGGCCGGGCCAAGGCCGAGCACTCCCGTGAGCCTCCTGTCCTCCACCACGCCTCTCCCATGCCTGGGATTCTGGGCACCTTCTACACTCAGTCTTCGGGGGTGTGCTTGGGACTCCTCTTGCCTGTTCTGATACTTTACACTTGGGACTCCCTGCGAGTTACAAAAATAGACCTGAGAGCTCCCTGAGGACCGAGGTGCCGTTTTCCTAATCGTTAGCGGAGCGTCTTTCCCGGGGGTGTAAAACAGGGAGGGGTCTTTCCCTGTGCCCTCGGCTTGGAAAGCGGTTACAGCCCCAACTCTGACTTTGTAGCCCACTTGCCTTCCCATGGACTAACAGCGTTGTTCCTAAAGCCGGAAGCAAGGAAGAAATCCCTCGTGAAGTTATGTGTCACGAACATGCTACCATTGCAGTTTTTACATTGCTTTTATTAAAACGGGTTGGGAGCAGACTGCTGGATGGTTTTCCATGTCTCCCATGCAAAGTCTGTAGACACAATAGGTGTTGGGGACAACAGGAAAATAGGAGAAAAGGGCCTGGGCCACACGTGCAGGTGGTCAGTTAGGTGAGGCAAAACCATCAGCGGCTGGCTGGGGGCGGGGCAGGAGGGAGTGTGGCCTTGGCGCCAGGCACCTCGGCTCTGCGCTGCTCTGTCTGAACTGTGGACGCTTCGCTCTTCAGAGATGACACCTTTGCTTTGTGGTTTGAGGCACACTCCGGAAACGTGCGCAGGCACTTCACAAGCAGGGAATCCCTGCTGTGCAGAGAGGGCTCCTATTGCTGGAATTGACCACAGGGGCCAGATGTTTCCTGGGACACGAGTGTAGCTTCTTATGGTTTCACTTTGTTTCTGCATTCACAAGAGTCCTCCTGCTGGATAGGAGATGCCCACCTGAGAACAGGGCCCCTGTGTCAGTGGACCCTCAGGGAGTCAGGCTAAGCCGTGCTGTCACACTCTGGCGTGGTCAGGGTCCCTAGTGCGAAGGACCTCCGGGGACCTGCTGAGCCTACGAGAAGTGACCACGCCAGTCCGTCAGATGATGTGCCCTGAGACGCTCCTGGGAAGTGACAGGGTTGCTGGTCAAGGACACTGTTTATTTCTGGACCTTGGTCCCTGGCATGCTACCGAGCACGTCAGGACACACGAGTGTGCTTGTTGGAGGGACAGGTGTTGTGCAAATCTGTACATGTGTCACCTGTGAAGTCGTCGTAGCTTCGTGAAGAGGGACCTGAAGGTTTCAAGCTGGTGTAACTCGGGAGCATTAATAACCTTTAAACCATGTTTGTTTTCTCATAGAAAGAAAACAAAATAAGAAAAGTACAAGTGATTCAAGGACTCCTGCATTCTTCTAGGTCAGCACTATTGTAGGAACCGTGTAGGTTATTTTTAGTGGAGTAGTTTGTTTCCAGTGAATGTCAATAGGAATGGAAGCACATGGAATTTTTATTTAATGGGGAGGATTTTTTTTTTTTTTTGAAACACAGACATTTGAGTGGAAATTTTAAGTATTCGGTTATTGGAAAAATATTTCCATTTTTTTTCTCCTAAAGCCACAGGTTTCATTGTACTACTGGGATGACTGAAAATTTAGTTGAGATGAAGCTTCTTTCCACTGTCTGGGCGGGAAAAAAGACTCCCCCGATTAAATTACTGCCTTAGAGCAGGGGGTCCAGACTTTCGGTCACACTAATGACCGCCGATGAGCATCACTATGTTTTAAGAAAGTTGGCCGATGGCCACATTCGGCGCCACCGTGGGCTGTGTGCGCATGCACCGTGGGTCGGACGAGCTTGGTGCAGATGGTGATGAAGGCGGGGACACCCCCGTGATGATTTGGGTCCCCATGTTTCCTTCCCAGCTCCCCAGTCTCCCACATGCAGAGGACGGACGTGCATAGCACGTGCAGCTGTGGGAACGTGTCCCGAAGCGTGGAGTTGGTGTGCTGTGGAGAAGGGGGTGCTGAGTTGCGGTTTCTGGGGGCCAGGGAGGTGGTGGAGACCTGAGTGCCCCTGTGGACCCGCACACAGCTGTCAGAAGGCCCCGGAAGTGGGTTCATGTGTGGGCATGTCAGGTGAGGTGTGGTGGGCGTGTCCCCGTCCCCGGGCTGCTGTCCGAAGGCGTGGCTTTCGTGACTGGACGCTCAGGCCTCTTCCTTTGTGACCTTGGTGGTCCATTGTGGAGGACACTTTCCGAGGGGCTCAGGCGGTGCCTCCCATTAGGGTCTGAGCTTCAGCTTCCGCAGAGGTAAGGGGAGGTTCCCTGCTGTGGGTCAGGCGCCTCGGACCCTCAGGCACACGCATGTCTGGACCTTCCATGTGCTCGTGGTCCCGCCGGGGAAACAGACAGCCAGATCGTGGTGCCAGCACAGTGTGGCACATTTACGTGGAGGTGCGGGTAAAGGGGACTGGGCGTGTGAGGAGCTGGGAGCCAAGGGGCCCTGGGGCAGAGCCCACATGTGCAGGGCGCAGCCGTGTGCAGCTCTCGGGGGCAGGAGGTCTGGGGCCTTGGGACACGAGGCTGAGGCCACGCTGGGGAGATGGGCACGTGCCTAGATGTCAGGGCTGGGTGTCGGGGAGCCATGAGGAAATTGGGACGGGCGCTCAGACACTCGGGCCTGGAGTGTGGAGGATGCGTGAGGGGTGCTGGGAAGCTCAGACGCCCCCTAAGGGGCTTGTACTCCCCTGCACAGGACGAAATGGGGTCCCGGGCCGAGGCGGAGGTGGGTGGGTAGTCAAGGCTGGCTGAGGGTAAATCAGGTGAAAGGATGAGGGTGGTCTTGGTAGCAGCTGGCCCTGGCGATGGAGGGTCAGTGTGGGTGCAGAGGCTGAGTGGCGGTGAGGCCCCAGTAAGAGATGAAGAGAGCTATTGAAGGAAATGCAACATCCCCAGGACCTGGGCAGAGCAAGGAGAGGACAAGCAAGGGGACAGTGTGTAAAAGGAGGGCATGGCCCGGTGTCACATACCCCCAAGCGAGAAAGACGAGGGCACACTGCGGGGACATCCCCTGAGCCTGGCAGTCGGGGGGTCTCTTTGATGAGGTTGACCTGGATGGGAGGGGCTTGCCTTGGGACCATGTGAACATGGACAAGAGGGGAGTGGACATACCAGAGGGACCCGAGGGACACTGAGGGAAGAGGGGCCCCTGCAGTGCCCTGCCCCGCGCTGGACAAGCTGGTGTCTTCCCTGCGTGACAGCAACCTCTTTCCTGTTGCAGTGCTCACGCCTCCCGCACCGCCACCACCCCCCATCCAAGGATATGCCTTCAAGCCTCCGCCCAGACCCGACTTCGGGACCTCCGGGAGAACAATCAAGTTACAGGCCAACTTCTTTGAAATGGACATTCCAAAAATTGACATCTATCACTATGAGTTGGACATCAAGCCAGAGAAATGCCCGAGGAGGGTAAACAGGTATCGTTTCCGCCTTTATTGATGGGTTCGCGTGGGTGGTATTCGCACACAAACATGAGATTGTAAACTGATCGACCGGTGGCTCTCAGCAGAGCCTTCTGACTTGCGTCCTCGAGAAGTTTCCGTTGCATTTATTGTTTGAAAAGTGTCTGTGTATCGAGATGCAGTGAAACGCACGTCGTAAGTGCAGTTCAGTGAGTTTTGACGAGAGGCACATAAATGCCCATCTCCCCAGAATGCTGCCTCATGCCCCCGCCGTCGATCCCCAGCCCCCCACCCCAAGGTCAGCGCTCTGACCTGCGTGCCAGCAGCCTCACCTCCCACCCATTTACACAGCTGCACCGCCTGCGAGACGGGCCCCCGCCACCCGCGTCGCGCATCCTCGTGGTGTTTCTGAGATGGACACGGGTCGCTGTGTGTGTGAATAGCTTCTTGTTTGCGCTGCTGAGGGATACTTTATGGTATGACTATTTCGTCATATATTTCTTCATCCTCTTGGTAGATGCTTGGGCTCAAGGCTTTATGATCATGAATAAAATTGCTGTGAACATTCTCAAGTAGTTTTTCGGGGACCTAACGTTTTCGTGTCTCAGACACGAAACTCGGAGAGAGATTGCCGGCTTTCAAGGCGCAGGTGTAGGTTCAGCTGTGTAAGAAACTGCCCCATAGTTTTCCAAAGGAGCTGCCCCACCTCCCCCACCCCCACCCCCCATCAGCGCTGGGGGACAGTCCTTGTTGCCCCATGTCCTCGTCAGCACTCGGCGTAGCCATTCTCTGATTTCTGCTGTTTCGGTGGGTGGATGGGTGCTGTTTTCTCACCGTGGTTTTCGTTTTCGTTTTCTGATAACTAGTTGAACACTTCCCACGTACTTATAGCCGTAATTACATTCCTACATTCCACAGTGTTATGCCATCTGTTATTTCTAGCAAAGTGTCTGTTGAGGTCTTTTTCCTATTTTGGGGGGTGTTTGTCTTTTTGTTACCGATTTGTGGCAGCTGTTAGTGTCATCCAGCTGCAAGTCTGTATGGGGAGTGTTTTCACAGTCTGCGTTTGCCATTCCTAATTTGACAGTGGTGTCTTTAATGAGCAGACCTTTATAATGTTGTTGAAGTCCAGTTATAAAATTTCAAAAGTGGTTATTACATGGTATGTTCTCTCTCAGAAATGTTTGCCTACTGGAAGTTTACAGAGATACTCTCTTTTTTTTTTTCCACAAGAATTAGAGTTTTGACGTGTATACTTATTAGGTCTGTAGCCCGTCTTGAATTACTTTTCGTCTATGGTGTGAGGTCAGGGTCTGTTGAAAAAAACTATTTCTTTGCCCATTGATTGACCTTGGCACTTTTGGAGGAAAAATTCAGTTGATTTTCAGTAACTATTAGAAAACCTCTTGGGAGTTTTTATTGTGATTGCTTTGAATCTATAGATAAATGTGGGGGAAATGAACTCGAATTTTCCAATCTCTAAACACAGTACGTTCTCTGTTTAGGTCTACTTTAATTTCTCTACAGCCGTTACTCATACTTTCCTACATGGAGGTCTTTTATTTATTCTTAAGTTAAATTGTTATTGTAAATTGAATTTTAAAATTTCATTTTCCAGGAGTAGGGAGTGATTGCTAATGAGAATGGGGTTACTTTTTGGGAGATGAAGGTGTTCTGAACTTAGATGTGGTGGCCGCAAAACCATCGGATGTACACTGTAAGTGGGTGGATTTTTTGGCGTGTGAATGATACCTCAATAAAGATGCGTTTTTTATTAGTTTCGAATAAAGAAAGTTTTGCTTTCCTTTTTGTTCCAGCTTTTAATGCGTTTTATTTCTTTGAGTTGCTGTCTTGCAGTGGCTAAGAAATCCAGTTTGTATGATGTTGAATGTACGTGGTAGAAGACACCCTTGCCTGTCCCTGAGCTGGGGGAAGAAGCACTTACTGTCTCCTCTATAAAATGTTACGTTTGTCGTAGGGCTTTTGCAGAGATCCCTTCCAAAGCTGAGCGAGTTCTTGTCCCAATTTGCTGGGAATTGGCCTCATCATAGGGTGTTGGGTTCTGTCTGATGCTTTTTCTGCATCAGTTGAGGTGATGATACAGGTTTTCTTCCCCACCCCACCCCCATGAACGTGGTATATTACATGGGGTGGGGGGATTGGCTTCAGTTTCTCAGAGGCACGACGTGATTGCCTTATGCATGTCTTGAGCCACGTCATGCTATGTTTACACATTGCTGGGTTTAACGTTAATCTTTTGCTGTGAATTTTTGTGTCTGCTCCTAGGGACTCATGTGGCTTCATTCAAACTGACAGTTTCTGCCTTTTAATTGGCGTGTTAGGTTCACTTAAATTTAATGTATTATCTGTGGTTGGATGTAAGTCTACCGTCGTCTTTTCCCTTTTCCTTTGGGTTCCTCAAATGTTCTTTAGTATTCCATTTTATGCCTGCTCTTGGGTTTCAGCTTGCCTTCTTTTTGCTGTTGGAATGACTGCTCTGGATTTCAGGGTGCACCTGTAACTTACCACAGCCCGCTTAGTTACGCTGTAATAACTTCATGTAGAGTGTAAGACTTGTGCGGCGGTATCATTCCATTTACCTCTCTGTTCTTTCGCTAATGTTGTCGCGTATTTTACTTCTGCATACGTTATAACCCATGGTGTGATGCTGTTTTTAAGCAATTAAAGGGAAATGGTCTGTTTACCCACATTTTAACCATATCTGCCTGTCTTTCTTCCTGTTGATTGATGTTTTCACCTGGCGTCATTCCCCATCAGCGTAAAGAATGTCCTTCAGCCTTTCGTGTGTAAGTCTGCCAGCAGTGAATTCTCCCAGGACCGTCTTAAAATCCGTAAATGTGTTTTTTCCTTCTTTTTGCTGGACATTGAATTCTAAACTGACCATTTCCCCACCACCACCTTAAAGATGTCCTTGTGTTGTCTTTTAATCTTCATTGTTTTTGAGGAAATGTCAGCTTGTTTTCTTCTTGTACTTCCTTTGTATGTAATTTGACGTTTTTCCACTAAATATTTTAATTTTGCTTTTCAGCAGTTTGACTATGTGATGTGCACAGATGTGGTTTTCTTTGCATTTTTCCTTCTTGGGGGTCCTTGAGTTTCTTGAACTTGTATGTTGATACCTTTCATGGAATTTGGGTGAAATACTGGCATTTCTTCAAATGTTTTCTTCTGCCACATTTTTTTTGCCTCTGCTCCTGGGATTCCACTTACATGTCTGCCAGGTTGTTGGATGTTGTCTTCAGGTCATGGAGCCTGTGGTTTCTGATAATCTTTTTTGCAGTTGGATAATCTTTATAGGTTTTTCTTTCAGATCACCTTGTTTTTTTATGGTATCCAGTCTTACATAGTAACTCTCCAATAAAAAATTATTTTTCACTTAGGTATTTACTTTGCAGGTCTAGAATTTGCACTGGCTCCGTTTTCATTGTTCTCATTCATTGCTGAGATCGCTGCTCTGTTCACTCATTGTTCCCATCTTTTTCTCGATGACCTTGGGTGGACTTAGAGTAGGTGCTGGTTATAGCATCCCTTGTCTGCTGATGACAGCACGTGGGTCGTTGCAGGGTGCGTGTTATTGACAGGTTTCGCCTCAGATCACACGTCGCCTTTTCTTGCTTGTTCATGTACATGCACAGTGGATTTTCTGTTGAACACGATGCATGTTACGTTGCCGCCTTTTCTCGTTCCCTGCTGCACAAGTGCCTACTGCGCCCTGCCACACCGACCCCCGTTTTGTGCTGTGGAGACTGTTTGCAGGCAGAGTGACCGTGTAGCTCACCTTAGGGTCCCCCCACCCCGCCCCCGCCCCGTCACAGCCGCAGGCCGCCTGTTCTCTGAAGCCCAGAACGGCGTCTCGTATTTCCTCCAGTTTGCTGGTAGTTTAGGGTTGGAGGATAAGTCCAGTGCCAACGACTTTGTCACAGTCGGGAACAGAATTCTCAGGTGCAGTCTGGTAACCAGATTGATTGCTGGCTGTGCTGGTGCCTTAATAGTTTTTGCTGTAACATTTTCTTTCCTGATCCAGCCTTCGTAAGAGAAAGAATGGTTGGGGCTTCAGTTCTCTTATCCATGAAACTAAGCGGTTGGTTCACTCGGTGTGACCAACAGCCACTAGTCGGGGCGTTTTAGAAGGTGATGTGGTGTGTGTGTTAAAAACAGGACAAGCCCCTGACTCACCAATTTTTCTACATCTTTATCCCCAAAAGCTGTGTGTCTGCAAAGAGACACTACTTGACAGAGATATATGAGATCTTTTTATGTGTTTGCTAAAAAAAATGTGTTTCTGCACAAAAACTTTGGGCACAGCTGGTTTAACCAGCTTTGTTTACTGAAGGGATCTCGTAACACGTCTGATGTGCTCTGGACTCTCCGTGACGGGGTGGGTTGTTCGTTTCCAAGTCCCCTGCGACAGAAGCGTGTACGGCTCCGTGGCGTGCATCTGCCCCGGGAGCTGGAGCGCGCATGGAGCGCGTGCACGTTTTCCAGGCTTCCGGTCGGTGCGGCAGCCGTTGGGCTTGTGGCGTGCCATCACCCACAGCGTAGGAGGAGCTTTCTCTGATGAAGGTGGGTGTGACTGAGGCTTTGTCATCTGGCGACAGAGGAAGGGCTGCTGGACTTAAAATGGGACGTCTTTACTTGGCTGCTCTGCGTCGGGCCTGTCGCGTCACCCCATAAGGTTTTCAAGTTGCCCAGTGTTGTGACGTGGCCTCAGGTCACACAGCGAGGAGCAGAGGTGGGCCTGTGCTGCAGTTTTGTGGCCAAGGCCGGCCCCCATGCCACCGACGTGCTCTGCTGCCCCCCAGCCTGTGAGCCCAGCGGGCCGTGCGGCCTTGTGACGTGTGTGAGCCTTTAGAGGGTTCTCCGTTTTACTATTCATTCTGAGGAACTTCGGCTAAGGTCCAGTCTCAAAACTATAGTCAATCAAAACCATACGGAAAACGTTGGAGGTTACGTTTTTGTGCCAGCGAAACATGTGCTGATGAATGCCTTGCCTCAAGCGCCCCTTCCAGCCGCCCTCCCAGGCAGCCAACGTTCCTGAAACGTCCACTCGTGTGGCAGGCATGGCACCACGGGGTGTGCAGCGGTGGGCAAGACAGACACAGCTCCTGTCCCGCACGGGGAAAAGCCCAGCGGGCAGCAGCGGGCAGGGGCAGCACTGGACGTGGAAGCTCAGAGCGGGACGCGAGGCCGGAGGAGAGACCCGCACGCGTGCCATGGGTTGTCCCTCTAGCACCCTGCCTCTCTACCTGATCGTCCCTCTACCCCGCGTCCCCTGTTGGAGCACCGTCAGTGTCTCTGTTCTCAGCTCCCAAGGCCTGTGCATCACACACGGTGGACATTTAATCATTGCACCCTGAGGTCGTGCGACAGGCTGAGGGGGAAATGCCATCTACGCATATGGTGACGAGTAGTGCATCCCAGCCCCGCGAGCCCTGGGTCGCTGGCCGCACAGTCCATCACCAGTGACTCACTGCAAGGCCAGCCTGTCTCCTCAGGTCGCCTCCCATGGTGTCATTGTGGATACAGACACAGACGCGCGTGTGCACACACACGCGCTCCCTCACACACGTGCACTAGCACGCACCCACACGCATGCGCATATACACTCACGCGCACACATTCAGGCACATGCACACACACACGCACACTACATGATACCATAACGTCTCTGTTTCTGGACTTGGTGGCCACTTTGTATACAGTGACAAGGAAATGTCTCAAAGACGTAGTGGGAAACCCGCAAGCTCTGGACCCGCATGTTGGATGCGCTGTGTCTGGAGCGGGCAGATGCCGAGCATTTCTGTTGTGTGCCTGTGCACCCATGTACATGCGCAGGCTGGAGAGCAGTCAGGGTACTTCTGAGGTGAGGAGGAGGTCTAGGTGGACTTCGGCGGCGTCCACGTTTAAATTTCCAGGGAGATGGTGTGAATGCAGGGCCTGGGCAATTAGAAGTTAACAAAAGCGAATACTGCCCATGATTATGGCAGAGAGGTGGGCGGGCTCGTCGCGAGCACACAGCCTCTGGCTTGGCGAGCGTGTTCGGTTACTACGAGGAGGCCTTGCGTCTTGGCCCTGCCGAGCGCCTCCATGTCCTCCTGTGTGCCGTGGGGTGAGGGGACCAGCCCCCGCTGTCGTGAGGGCTGGGTGGTCATTCGTGCGGCGTGCCTGCTGCGAGTGAGTGCTGGCACTTTCGTCCCTGTCATCGCTCTGTGGATCGGGTGCTGGTGCGTGCTGGGTAGTAGCGTGTGCCGACAGGCAGTCTTTGGGGCTGTTGCCTTTTAAGTCAGGAACACAGCCTGAGAATTACGTCAGTAGCAGTGTCTGTGCAGGGAGCCAACCCCATGTCGTGGGGGAGCTTCGCTGTCCCCTGGTGCACTCAACATTCAGGAAGAGCGGAGGGCAGCGCTGGACACGCAGCTCATCCCCAATGGCTCCTCCTTGCTGAAGGGCAGCCAGTCCAGCACAGTCCCTGAGTCCGGATGCAGGGATGGCAGTGAGTGACAGATGGGACAGCACTCCCAGTGGGGAGTAAGCACAGGTAGTGGGACGACTGGTGGTGGCGACTGTGCAAGTGTTAATGCACTCAGTGCCACCCAGCTGCACGGTGAAGATGATTGAAATGGCTCATTTCATTATCTGTTCTTACAGCTAAAACAGAGAGACGGGGGTAAGGGCGGGAGAAAGGGGGAAAGGCCGCGTGTTGGACAGAGTTGCCATCCTGCCCGAGTCCTGTTGGCACCATAGGACCCAGGTGACAGCCCCTTCGCTGCCACGGAAGCGGCCCCGGGCGTGGGGCTGTGTGGGCACTGGCGGTGCTTCCCTCTGGCTGTCGGCGCCTTGTCCCTCGGGCAGGACTGCTTCTCGTCCACTGGGGACGTGCCTGGCTGTTCGCATCTCTTCCCTCCTTTTTAAAAGCTGGGTCACGTGTCTTGCCGAGTTGTAAGAATTGATCTCACATGCTGTCCGTGCACGTCCTTTGTCAGCTGTAACGTTTTCTCCGAGTCAGTGGCTGGCCCTTTCTGAACGGTATCTGTTAGAGTGTTGTGTTTGTTTATTTATTTGTATGTAGGTAGCTCCCTGGCTGGGAATCGAACCCAGGCCGCAACGTTGAGAGCGCCAAAGCCTTAGCCACTACACCACCCGGGAACTCCCTAAGTGTTTAATTTTGATGAAGTCCAGTTTATCCTTGTTTTCTTTCACAGTTGATGCTATTTATACTATAAGAAATCTTTTGTCTACCCGGAAGTTTCACGGCTTTTCCTTTCACTTTTCGGTCTGCAGATTGTTTCGCATCCGTGACTCGTTGTATTAAACCCTCCCTTACAGTCCTGGTGCTGCCCAGCATTGACACACCGTGTTTTGTTTCTTCATCTGTGTTTGTGAGAGTGGCCCTTGGTCACCTTGTCAGGTTTCAGGGTAAAGGTTTCGCTGGCCACAGGAAGTGAGTTGGGGCGTGCGCCCTCTTTGCAGTTAAGCCTCGGTTTGCTTGGATGGTTTGTTCTTGGAGTGTGGGTGGAACACCCCAGTGTGCCCATCGGACCTTGGGCTGATTGGAGAGTCTCAGCCACGACGACGGGGTCCCTGAAGCTTGGGGAACAGTGGTCTGGAGATGGTACGTTCGAGGTGTTCAGAGGTGACGTTGTGCCCTGGCTGCTGGTCAGGACAGCAGAGATGGAGAATGGAGGTCTTCAGGGCTTTGCACATCCTGGGGCTGTAGTCCTGCAGTTGGTGTCAGAGGCCTGGTGCATTTTTGGTGGCACCATCAAAGAAGATGTTTCAAGAGGCTCCATCTGCCCCAGGGACACCCAGGCAGCGGCAGTTGGAGCGGGATTGGCTGGGCCCCTTGGAGGTTCGCTGGACAAAGCCAGTTCGAATAATGGAAGCCTGCTTGGGCCAGCTGTCCTCACCCTGTGGAATGAAGGTCCGATTCCTGCTTCCAGGAAGACGGGCAAGGCTCTGCCCTGGAGAGAGACCCTCATAGCAGAGCTGGGCTCAGCTCTCACCTCCTGGGGTCCTTCCCTCTGTCGCTCTGTCCATGCTGTCAAGGTCCCCGTCTGCCTCTTCACGGGTCCGGTGAGCTGCCTTTCCTGATCAGACAGATTTTGAGCCTGGAGGCCAGCTCACTCTCAGCCCTTCGGTGTTTCCCTCACAAGGGCCTGGGGTGGGGTGGGGGGCATCATGGCTTTTCCTCTCTGTGCTTCATAGGCCCTGTGTGTGTAAGGGGAGCCAGGTATTTGGTGAGATGAATTAAAGTGCCTCAGACCCCCCTGAAATGCTGGCAGAGATGTGCCCAGTGGGCTCTGGGAGCAGAGACGTGCAGGTCTGGGCGGGACAGCAGATGGTGCCTGGTCACCTGAGGAGCGCTTCTGCCGGTGCTGAGGGGGCAGGTCAGGGGGTCGAGGGGGCTGTGGAGGTCTGTGCTTGTCAAGAATACGCTGTAACACCTGAGGAACAAACAGCACACGAACCTCGGAAGCGGACAGCACACACTGGACGCTCACCGCTCTGCAGGTGGGCCGCAGGGTGACTGTCCCAACTGGGTCAGGCTGCACTTGGGCTCTGAGTCAAGTTCAGAGTCTGTTCTGCAGCCCAGACTGAGAGGCAGCAGTACCCAGGGCGCGCTCTCACAGGGGGTCCTGGGAGCCAGTCATGCAGCCCCTGAAGTCCTCTGCTTACCTGCGCCGCTGTCAGCGGGGTAGACATTGTGCTCTGGGTGTCCTGGCCAAGCACGTGACAGGTGTCCCATCCCCGCTGGTCCTTCCTCAGTGCCCCCAGGAGGTGCTGGGAGGAGACTTGCCATCTGCGTGTGCATCACGCACAGCGGCTGGCGGGAGGACATGCTCCGGTGTTTGAGCCTGAAGCCCTGAAGGTTCTGGTTTGATTCTGTAGAACGTTGGAAGTCACGTTACTGAAAGGAGCCGGCGGTCTTAGGAAATCGCTTCCAAACCAGAGTCAGATGAATGGTCCTCGTGTGTCACGTCTCTCTTGCTGACATTTCGTTCGAATCTGTCTTGTTGCAGGGAAATAGTGGAACACATGGTCCAGCACTTTAAAACACAGATCTTCGGGGACCGGAAGCCAGTGTTTGACGGGAGGAAGAACCTCTACACAGCGATGCCGCTGCCCATCGGGAGGGAGAAGGTGAGTTCCGAGACGGCGTGGAGCATGCGCCGCAGCCGAGTGCGGCGGGGGGACGGGCGTCACTGCCCCTCCTTTGCACGCTGCGTCGCCCCACCCGTGAGGGGTCGCCTCCTGGCCCCGTGCTTCCCCTGGGGACCCGTGAAAGTGCTTTCCACGCTCTGCGGTCTTCGGGGGTGCAGGGTTACGGGGTCTGCGTCTGGAGACAGGGGTGGAGAACGTCTTGAAACCACTGAACTTCTCAGTGCGAGACGCATGCCACAAGCCACCACCAGACAGGAGCTGGGGCGACCCGGGGGGGGGTTGTAAAGACCGAAGGAAAAGAACGTGCGTGTAAGTGGGGTGTGTGACAGCGGCAGTGACACAAGGCCAATGTCCTCTGTTGCCGGCGATTCATCTAGAAGTAGTAGTCGTGACGCGTAGTCATCCGGGAGTGGAGGCGCTATTAAAGTGTCACCTTTTTCTTATTGTCTTCACCCCCATCGTGGCTTTATTTAAAAAGTAATAAAATTTCTGCCCAGACATTGTCAACTCCTGGCACATCTTTCAACAGATGGGCTGCTCCAGGGTGACTATGGGTGTTGTTTATAAGCAGAAGAGCCAAGACTTTACACAAACTTAAAGAAAACCAGTTACGTACGTGTCCCAGGGAGCACAGAGACGCTGGCTCCCTTGGAGAAGAATCCACACAATCCGCTTCCAAAGCGCCCGGGTCCCCAAGAAGGAGCGCAGCTCCGAGCTGAGAGCGTGACTGCTATCCAGTCGCTGCACGTCCTCTGCAGGCACTACTTTTTTTTTTTTTTTTGCTTTTGCATTTTCGTGATAATCCTGAGAAGACTGAGCTCCTTTAACCGCCTGCATGGCAGGCAGGCAGGCTCAGGACTGCGGGGCTCTGATAAGCACGGAGAGTGTTGGGGCAGGGGCAGGCCCGTGGTGATAAGGGCGGTGGCTGCAGGGTCCCCCGTGACTCTCAGAGATAGCGCCGGTGCACGTGCAGGGCCTCCCGCCCCAGGAGACGCGCCCCTTGCACGTGAGCCTGCTGTGCGTTTGCCAGTGTGGTGATGGGAGAGCTTCGTGTTTACCTTGCGCATTTGTTTTCATTGAAAGTTGTGTCAGAAAGAAATGCACAAAGAGAGGATGCGCGGCTTCGTCCGTGCATTTATATCGGACCCCGGGGGGCACAGGGCTGTGTCCTTCCTGAGGGCTGTGGGGATCAATGCAGCTGCTCCTCTGTGTTCTCCTGGCGTTGTGCATGGTCTCCCCATGACCCTTACAGTGTGGGGTCCCACCTTTGTCTCCTAGCTGGGTGGTGGCACCAAACCAGGGCTCTTCGCACTGCACTTCTCATTCTGTCCCCCTGGTGGCTTTCACATGCCCAGGGGTGAGTGTGGCCAGGTTTGTCTGCAGAGATGGGGTGGTGCTCTCTGCCGGTACTTCAGTTGTCTGTGTTGAGAAGATGTCAGTTGTCATGTCCCTGACTTACAGACGTCCCTTCACAGGTGCTGCCGTCCTCTGTCAGCACAAGTGTTCTATGACATGGCAAGGAGCCCTGTGAGCCACCTGCCCATGGTCAGGTCGTGGGATGTGATAGAGCTGGGAGCCCTGTGTCTTGGGAACCGCTAGTTGGTGCCCTTTGGCTGCAGTGTCACTGGGACCAAGAGCTCCAGGCTGTTGGAGACTGAAGTGTCTTTGTGTGTGGACTGGCATAGCTGGCTGGCAGCCCAGACAGACATGCAGACTATTCTCCACCCCGTGTTACAGTCAAAGCCCAGTGTCACCCCGCCCCCACTCAGTGTGACATTTCTGTTGAGATCTCCATCGTCCCTAAGCTGGTAGGTACTTGTACCGGTCACCCTCTGGAGACAGCGTGACTGGCAGAGAGCAGTAGAGCCTGGAATTGATTCCCCTTCTCATGGGAGCCAAGAGCAGGCTGGACTAAAATGTGTTCAAGTACACGAGGGCTGTCCGGAACGTGCCCAGCCACTAGTACGAAAGTACGAGGTTGGACGATTAAGTTCTGGAACTCACTCTAGAAAAAGTGCCACACACCTCACTGCTGACTATCACCAGGGTCACCTTCGAAGCACTCCCCTTGGGAAGCTGTGCACCGACACCAACGCCTGGTCCACCCTTCAAAGCAATTTCAGAACTCTTTGTGGAATGGCCATCAGAGCTGTCTTTGTGCCATGCCCAGGTTATGACACCTTATCGAGTTGTTTGTACGGTGCTGCCAACGAACCTCATCGTCAGGTTTTGTGTACGACGACAGCACTGATGGCTCTTCCAGAAAAAGAGTTCCCAGACTTTTCCTTTGAAGGGTAGACTGGGCAATGGCATCAGTGCAGAGGTTCCCAAGGGGAGTCCTTCGAAGGTGGCCGTGGTGATACTCAGCACTGAGGTGTGTAGCACTTTTTCTGGGATGAGTTCGCAGAACTGCTTGGCCGTGGAGGCACACGTGACTGGATTGTTTCCGGGCAGCCCTGGTACCGGGGTCCTTTGCCAAAGGAGCACGCTGCCCCTCCAAGCGCCCGCTCAGGGCGGTCACAGCAGCGTTCCTGAAGGACCGCGTTAGCCAGCGTGTCACGGGCACCAGCTCACAGTCGTCGTCTGGAAGCGCCTGCAGTATGACGCGGAGCTAGCCTGCTGTCCTCCGCCCGCCGTGTCCTGGGCTTGTCACCTCCGAACCCTTGGGGTGCTCCTGTGTTTCCCTCTTCTCTGCCGTCACAGCCGGGCCCCTGCTGGTCATGCTGAAGCGCTTCCCTGACACCCAGCCCAGGCCACGGTCACAGGCACATCCTCGTCTGGAGTCACAGTGTCCAAAGGGGAAACTCGCCTCTTTACTGCACATGACCTGGTGCAACTCGGTCAGCCTCCTGGACCTCAGTTTCCCTGACTGGAAGTCGTGGTCGGAACGCCGTGTGGTTGGGTGAGGCATCCAGCACCTGCCACTTCGTTATCACTACGTTAAATGCTGGGCTTTACTTACTGCTTTTGTGTGACGTGTTTAAGTTTTCCTCATGAAATACAGTAAACCAAAGCTTACACATATGTGTGCATGTGTGTGTGTATATACTTATATACACAGACACCCGCACACAGATGCGCATGCACACACACACACACGTGCACACGCACACAGACACACAGACACAGACACACAGACGCGCACACACACAGACACACATGCACAGACACAGATGCACACGCATGTACACACACGTGCACACGCACACACGCGTGCACACGCACACAGACACGCACACACACAGAGACACACAGACGCACACGCACACACGCATACAGACACACACAGACGCTCACGCACAGACACACACACACACACACAGACACACGCGCACACACACACACGCACAGACACGTACGCACACAGATGCACGCGCGCGCGCACAGACCGCACACAGACACACGCGCACACGCACACAGACACACACGCGCACACACAGACACACGCGCGCGCGCACACACACACACAAACAGTAATAAAGCCAGTCCCGGGAACCCACCATCCAGGCCAGGATGGCCCCTCGCCCGCTCCCGCGCTCCCCGCCCCCCACGGCGCTCCCCGCCCCTGCAGCCGCCGTCCGGTGCCTCAGGCTCAGTGGGTGCTGTGCTCCTCGCTGGGCTTGTGAGCTGTGTGCGGGTCCCTATTCTGGAAGGGCTCCTCTGTGGGGGCTCGCCGGAGTCCTGTGCACGGGTGAGGGGGTGTGTCCCCTGCGGTCTGGCTGCTGCTGTGGGGGTGGTCGGGCAAGGTGGCTCGTGCTGAGAGCAGGAGTGAGCCCATGTGGCCAGCGTGATGGCAGGTGCTCGGGCCACTGTCCTGGGCAGCGCAGGGAGAGCCCCTTTGCGTTCTTAGAAAGTTCTGTCAGACGGGGCTGTCGGCTGTCGTGGTAAATACGTCTGGCTACGAATTTAACTTCTTCCGGGAAATTCTAGTTGGCCTGTCTTGAAGTGGTCTCCTCTGCCACTTTGTGCCTGGTGATGCCACCGCCCCTCCTGCCCATGGCGGGACACCGGTGGTCCTGCAGGAAGGCTTCGGGGAATGTCTGTGTGGGGTGGAGTCCAGTGTGTAATGTCCCTGCATCCACACTCCCCATTTGGGACGGCCACCGTCTTCGCACGTGATCGTGGACGTGCTGAGTCAGACTGGAGGTGGGCGCCACCCAGGTCCTGCAGTCGCTGGCGTGTTGCCGTTTGTCTTACACGGTCCTGAGGCGGCTTTTTGTTCGTGACTCAGTCACCGCAAAACTACCCTGCGGACGCTTTGTTACCGGACCTGCAAGGCAGGCACCTGCAGACCCATTACAGCTTCCCCAGGACCCTCCGTGAGCTACCCATGCCCCCTTCCTAGGGACCCCCGGCACCCTCCCTCCCCGGTGTTGCCTCTCCTGCTGCAGCTACAGACAGGGTCGGGCACAGAGGACACTAGACGTGTGTGGAAGGGAGCAGTCCCCATTCCCCGCCCCCGTCACTGTGCTGCTTGTTACTACGTGGGCGTGTGTGCTTGGGTAAAGGACAGTCAGTCACGCAAGCCCAGCCGTGTTCTGGAAGTTGACGCCCACCTTGGACCACCCGATAAGAGTCTGGGGAAGGACGCGTGAATGACCGAGTGCTCTGGACCCCCGCAGGTGGAGCTGGAGGTCACCCTGCCCGGAGAAGGGAAGGACCGCATCTTCAAGGTGTCCATCAAGTGGGTGTCCTGCGTGAGCTTGCAGGCGTTACACGATGCACTTTCGGGGCGGCTGCCCAGCGTCCCCTTTGAAACGATCCAGGCCCTGGATGTGGTCATGAGGCACCTGCCATCCATGAGGTGAGGACCGTCCCCAAAGTGGGGACCAGAGAACCAGGAGCGTGTGCTTCTGAGCCTGCGTGTTACCTAGAGCACATGTGTGAGCTCTGCCCGAGGGAGAGCTGGTGCCCGGGGTCTGGTGGCGGTGGCCGTGTGTGGATTTCCGTAACGACAGTAGCAATGATGCTCACGTTGAGGGAAACGTAGTGTAAAGACCAATCACGGGCATTTTCAGCCTCTACGGGAAGTCCGGCGTCCCTCGGTGTGTGCACAGGCACGCTGCTCCCGACTGCCGAGGTGGTGAGCCCTGTTGGTGTCTCTGTTGCTGTCACACTTGGGACTTGTAATAATGGGATGACACCCAAGTTCTGCCTGTGACAGAGCACCCCCCACGTAGAGGGGCCTCTCAGGACTGTGGGGACAGCACAGGTGCTTCAAACTCCTGTTTTATCCTGTGGGATTACTTTCTCACCATGAATCATCACACTTGAACTTGCTGGGACAGAGGGGAGGTGACATTCTAACAGACGGTGACACTCCAGTGGCTCCAAAGTTGCTGTGCTGACCTCTCCCACTGACCACATCTCTGAGGTTTGAGGGAACAGTGAGGCTTCCCATGTCCCTCTGTGAGTGTAAGAGAAGATTCCTTGGAGCGCTGGCTGGACTTTAAGGGGGACCCTCGTGGTCTCCGTCTTCAGACTTGGGTGGGGATGACAGGTGCCGGGCAGTGTGTCACTCCTGGCAGACAGCCCTCCCCCGGCCCCAGCACATAGTCCATCACTGCTGGGAACCCTGATGGGAGGCAGGTGGTGCAAGAAAAGCGGTCTGCAAGGGTCGCTGGCCAAACGTTGGAGATGTTTTCTGAATGAGTGGCATAAGTCACTGTGACTTGTGTTTTCTGAGCTCCTTGGAGCAGATTCCTGTGTTTTACTTTTATTATCAGGAGGGCAGTGTCCTTCCGTTTGGGAAAGATAATGGACAGAGAGGCAGGATGAGCATCCAGGGTGGGAGAGTGAAAGGCCATCTGCAGCTCCTGTGGACGTGGGGTGGCCCGTGTGCCCTTTCCCACGGGGCCTGTCTGTCGCAGGTACACGCCTGTGGGCCGGTCCTTCTTCACCGCGTCCGAGGGCTGCTCCAACCCGCTGGGCGGCGGCCGCGAGGTGTGGTTCGGCTTCCATCAGTCCGTCCGGCCTTCTCTTTGGAAGATGATGCTAAATATTGACGGTAAGCAGAGCTCGGTCTGCCATGTGGGTGGGATTGGGGGCTGGCTGAGGCGCTGCACCTCGGCTGACCTGTGTCACCTGCGCGTCCCAGCAGGGCATTGGTCCCCGGGTGGAGCGGCGAGCCACCTGCAGGTATCACAGGATCCTCTGATGCCACTGCCACTGTCCACTGGGGGTGGGGAGTGCATGCCCCGTGCCCCCCCACCCCACCCCCCGCCATCTCCCTCAGCCTGGTTGGTGTGAGCACAGAGTCACTGATGAGGGGACCCGGGTCTGTGGCCTTGCAGCCTTCAGGCTGCGGGGTCCCTGCCCCTCCTGGGGACTCCCTTCCTCCTGTGAACAGAGAGGCAGGATGAGCATCCAGGGTGCTCCAAAGTTACCGTTCTGTGTGATCCAAAGTTACCGTTCTGTGTGATCCAAAGTTACCGTTCGTTCTGTTGGATCACACAGAACGGTAAACCCTGGAGGTCCGTGCAGAGGGGGTCAGGGAGCGTAAGCCGTATGGCTTTCGTCATCTGTTGGGTTTTCTTCTCGGAGGGTGATGTCAGACTCTGCCGGCCCGCACGGCACCCCCAGGCCCGCCAGTGCTCGGCCCCCATGTCATGCTCCTGCCTTTGTCTTTCTCTCTTCCCGCCTCTAGTCTCAGCCACGGCGTTTTATAAGGCACAGCCAGTAATCGAGTTTGTGTGTGAAGTTTTGGATTTTAAAAGTATTGAAGAACAACAAAAACCTCTGACAGATTCCCAAAGGGTCAAGTTTACCAAAGAAATCAAAGGTAGGTACCTGCCCGGGGCCTCTGAGGCCCTGCTGCTCGCTGCACCTCCCAGGTCCCTGCTGCTTCACGTGTATCTGGGGTGGAGGGGGGCGGCAGCGTGACCACCAGGTGGATGAGCTCGGAGGTGAGCTGCACCCGCTTCCCAGAGCAGGATCCTAGTGTCCTCGGTGGGAGGCATTCTGCGTGGGGAGAGGCTAGGGTGGTGACCCAGTGACGTCCCCAGATTGATGTCCGGACCAGAGATCAGCGGCACGGCTATAGCCGTGTCTCGTGACCTTCTAGAGCCAAGGAGCGCCCCTGTCCCGGCGTTTGACCATCACAGCCCTGCCCGTGTCCCCCCCGCCCCGACCCGCTCTGCAAATGCAGGCCCAGGTCCTCGGCCTGTCCACAGGGACTTGGCGGGCACCTGTCACTCTCACCACAAGCCACACGGCCCTCTGCACCTGTCCTTTTCCAAGGGCTTTCTAAAGGCCACCAGCAGCGCCCGTGCTAAAAATAGCCCTAAGGAGGCATGGAGTGTGTGGAGGCTACCACCAGCCTCCAGACTGAGCCCACGTGGCCCCCTTTCTCTCTACGGACAGTGTCCTGACTGTGGCCTTGGCAGTGCTGGGGCAGGAGGTGTCCCTGTGGGTGACATGGGTGCAGCCCAGCTGTCAGTCTCCCCCAGCTGCTCCGTGGAAACAGGCCATTGGTTTGTAGCCGGGTGGGTCTCGACACTGAGGTGTGCTGTTCTGTGTCGCCAGGTCTGAAGGTGGAGATCACGCACTGTGGGCAGATGAAGAGGAAGTACCGTGTCTGCAACGTGACCCGGCGGCCCGCCAGCCACCAAACGTAACTAGCCTCCTCCCCTACTCCTGTCACCCTGCCCCCCACTGTCTGTTAGAGGCCCTGACTCGGGAACACTGACTCTTCCGGAAAGATTGATTTCATTCCAGTTTTACAATTCCGAAGCTACACCTTTAGCTCAGTGCATTCCAAACGTCACCTAAGGACGTGAACTCACGGGATCCCACCTGGATGGGGTGGCTCCCTGCTGTTTTCCTTCTGGAATATTCCTGGAGAGCAGGGTCTTTTTGGTCCTTGGTGCTGAGCAGGTGCTGGGAGGGAGTGGGGAACGGGGCCACCCAGACGTGCAGACGCACACAGAGGGCTCTCTGGGCTTACTTCACATACCAGTGTGGTGTCCAAGCCCAGGGGTGGCGGGGGGGTGTGTGCGCGCGCGTGTGCGTGCATCCGGGGGAGACGTGTGGTATCGCCCCGTGCCCCACCGTAAGGTCTCCTGGGCCGTCCCCTGGGATGTGCCTGGCCTGTCCCTGGATCCTGGGGACACAGGCTGCACAACGCCCTGGCAGCAGGAGGTGGAGATGAGCTGTCCCTTGGTCCCTAGGCTCTCCCTCTGGGCAGCATCTACACCACCCGGCCCTCTGGGTAGCCCATCCCGTCTCAGAGACCCACCCCATGTGCGTGCGGGATCCCCTGCGCGCTCCCGTCCCTGCTGGCGGGCGGCTCCTGTCTCTCCCCGGCCGCATGTGCCCCTGGGTGCCCAATCTGGCCCGCTCACCGCTCCTTTGTCAGGTCCTCTGGGCAGGCACACGGGCCTTTCTTTCCAAAGGCATCTTCATGTGCCCTGCGTCCTGCATACAGTGTAACTGCAGTGCGGTGTTTGTAGTGACTGCGCGCTGTAAGCGTGTAGGTATTTTTTCTTTCCCAACTGCAGAGGTCAAATGAAAGGTTAAGGACTGGGGAACATTCCAGGTGACCCAGAGAACATGCTTGGTTTCGGCCCCGGGGAGGGGCTTTGCACGCTTCCCCCTCACCTCCCCCTGCACCTCCTGCAGCCCTGCGAAGGCGTCCCCGGGGATGCGGGGGGCCTTGGGGCCCAGGGGCCTGAGCCCGCCCTTTGCCTCCCTAGGTTCCCCCTGCAGCAGGAGAGTGGGCAGACGGTGGAGTGCACAGTGGCCCAGTACTTCAAGGACAGGCACAAGCTGGTCCTGCGCTACCCCCACCTCCCGTGTTTACAAGTCGGACAGGAGCAGAAGCACACCTACCTTCCCCTGGAGGCAAGTCCCACCCTGGGCGTCCCTGGGGGCCGGTCAGAAGACCTCATGGGCGGGGGACCCCGGACTGTGTGGTGCCCCAGTTCCCCCGTCAATGAGACGGGTTTGGGGTTCCCTCGTAGGATTTGTGTGAGGACGGAGGGTGTGTGTAATGTGCCCGGCAGGTCCCTGCACAGAGCAGATAGTGCCAGGGACGTAGACTGTTTGTTCACTTCTCGTCTGAAGTTCACTTGTCTCAAAAGCCCTGGCTGGGCAGAGGTCAGGCTCAGGCTGAGGCCAGTGTTAGCACTTTCATTAGCGTTTGGGACTCTTGGGACTGGTTCCGTTACCCAGCACCTAGGACCTTGGGCGGGTTCTGTGCCGAGGTCCGGGAGGTGACTTCTTCCCACGGGCCAGCCGCCCTGTGTCCCCACATTCTGAGAACAGGGAGTCCACGAACCCCGGCCATAGGACGCAGAGCCGCCCACGTGGTAGGGTCTTGAGGCCATGCTGACTTTTACCGGTGCGGTGCCCGACTCGGGTCTGCGGGGCAGGGGTGTGCCGTCACCCCAGGACCACCCAGCGGCTGCAGCAGGCGAGCTCCCTGGTGCCGTGTCCTCATCGCAGGCTGGGCGCGTGCTGACGCAGGGTCCTCTGCGTCTCGTGGCAGGTCTGTAACATAGTAGCAGGGCAGAGATGTATAAAGAAGTTGACCGACAATCAGACCTCCACCATGATCAGAGCGACGGCCCGCTCGGCGCCCGACCGGCAGGAAGAGATCAGCAAGCTGGTGAGCCTGGCGCCCCTGGGGCTGGCCCTGGGCTGGGGCCGTCTTGGGGAGGCCGGTGGGGGCGGGACCAAACACGTCTTTGGCTGCTCTGACTCTGGGCCTGCTCTTCCTCCCCTTTCCAGATGAGGAGTGCAAGTTTTAACACGGACCCCTACGTCCGGGAGTTTGGAATCATGGTCAAAGACGAGATGACGGACGTGACCGGGCGGGTCCTGCAGCCGCCCTCCATCCTCTACGGGGGCAGGGTACACGCAGGGCTGGTGGGCAGCACGCTGTGGGCGTTGGGGGTGGGCAAGCCGAGGGTGCAGCAGCATGTGAGCCCTCGGGGTGGAGCCGTCCCCAGAGGGGTGGACCCCAATCCAGGTGCAAACTTGGTTCTGCTCCACCCTGAGCCTGGCGGGGGTTACGTTGCTTCACGGAGGGCTGGGTTGCCTGGGCCCTTTTTCTTTGTCGGGGTCGTTCTTATTAATACCCCACGTCCAGATCTTAAAAACACCGTTCTCCGTGATGGCTCCTCTGCCGGTGGAGAGTTGCCTTCCGGAGCTCACACTGCTGCTCCGTCGTTTAACTTGGTCCTGGGGATGTTGGGTCGCATGCACCGTAATCAGTCACTGGGGGTCTGCATGTTGGTGCCCGTTGACCCTCCGGCTTTAATCAGTGTGTCATCAAAGGGGTCCTGACCCCCGAGCCCTGCGGAGCTCATGAGAAGGGCCCTTCCCCGCTGCTCCTGCTGCTGCCTCCAGAGGCGGAGCCCAGCCCCTTTGGGCTGGTGGGCAGCATGGAGCTCTCGAGACTGGGGCGGGGGGGGGGGGGGGGGCAAGCCGCACCCAACGTCACGCCTTCTTACCCCACTGACCGGACTGTTCTGTCTTCCCCAGGACCTGGGGCAAGGTTTAGTTTTGTTTGTAAGGTTTTTGTCCTTTCACATCTTAAAACATGAGTTCTGGTGTTTTTTTAAAAAATGTTTCAAAAGGCACAAAATGATCTTCAGAAGGTACAAAAAGGATTATAGGAAAAAGTCTCTTTCCCCAGCCCTCAGAAGCGACCTGTGTTCTAGTTCTCCCTTGTAAAATCGCCCGGGGGTGATTCACATGTTTTTTTCACCCTTTTTTATGCAAATAGCATATGAAATACACTTCTGTGCCTTGTTTTTGTTTTTGTTTTTGAACTTAGCATTTTCTTAGAGCCCATTGAGGTCCTGGAGTGGGTTCCATGTGTCTGTGCAGGCGGCTCGCTCTTTTTAAGTATTACGTAGTGTTCCTTTGTAGGGGAGTCCCGGCCTTCTCAGTGGGCAGGGCATTGCTCCCATCCAGCCATCCATCCGTCCGTCCGCCCATCTGTCCGCCCATCCATCCATCTGTCCACCTACCTCTTCATCTGTCCACCCATCTGTCCATCCATCCGTCAGTCCGTCTGTCCAGCCAGCCAGCCATCTGTCCATCAACCATTCATCATCTCTTTTCTTCCTTCCTCCCATCCATCCATGATCCATTTATCTGTTCGTCTGTCCATACACACACCCCACAGACATGTGTCCCCTGTGGTGCTCAGCCATCAGATGGGAGACAACACACAGGCTCAGTTCTCAGCCTCGGGAGCCACCGTCTGGTCGGGGACCCACAGCACTGGGGACGGTAACAAAACCCAGCGTCAGAGGAATACGCTCCCCATCTTTGTCTCACGCTGCTCATCTTGCTGTTTGCAGAACAAGGCGATTGCCACCCCTGTGCAGGGCGTCTGGGACATGAGGAACAAGCAGTTTCACACGGGCATTGAGATAAAGGTGTGGGCCATCGCCTGCTTCGCCCCCCAGCGCCAGTGCACGGAGGTCCACCTCAAGTAAGGCCGCCTGCGGCACACGGGCACCTGCCTTGGGTGCGTAGGGCCGGGGACGGCTGGGAGCTGGGGGACGTGGGCTCAGGTCTGGTGGCCAGGGTTGGCAGCCTTTCCCTATCGAGGGGCGCCAGCCCAGGCTGGGAACGTGGGGTCCTCCACGCAGCTGTGGGGAGCAGAGAAGCAGCACAGGTGAAATAAACCAGCAGAGGAAGAGTAAGATCCAACGTTAGAGGAAGAAGAGAAGATTGGGTTCATGACCTAAACCTGTTTTTTTAAAACACTTCAGCTTCAGGGAGAAAATAAAGCCACAGTGAGGGAGACAGGAAGGCGAGAGGTTTTTCTCACTTCCCAGGCAAGGGGTGCAAGTAAACAGTGAGGCCGGGCCGGGGTAAAAGGAGCCGAGGCTTTGGTTCCCTGCTGTGGGGCAGCCGCACCCCCTCCACTGCCCGGGCAGCCCCGGTGAGGGGGCCGGCACTCCACAAAGCCCATGTGCTGCAGAGGCCTGGTCCAGGCATAACAGCATTGACCTGCGACATCGTTGCTCGTTTTTTGTGCCGAGCAGATGGACAGGGAAAGAAAGCCTCTGCCTCCCACCTCGGTCAGGTGGAGGCAGGAGGGGAAGCTATGAAGACTGAGAAGCAGACGGGGTTCCAGAAAGATCTTGAGAGCCGACCAAGGGTGGCAGGTGGTCCCTGGGAGGCTGTCTGTGGTCCTAGCCGCCCCAGAGCCGGCTAGCAGCCTTGAGAAGGCCGGGGAGCGGGCCGTTGCAGGGAGCGGGACAGGTGGAAGGCTCGAGTCGGGGCCCTGGGCACCTTCGCTCCGTGCGTGCCTGGAGCTGGGTGGCCCCGGGGTAAGTGCATGCGTCGCTGTGAAGGCCAACATGCACTCATGTTTGTCCAGCCGCACTCACGTAGGGGAGGCTGGACAGGAACTGGCGGGGCGGGGTGGGAGTGCCCTTTACACTAGTGTCGAAGGTGGCCTTCTTTTTACCCGTAAGCTTAAAACAGGCCATGAGGCTCTGCCCCTCACCCTGCCCACGACTGCTCAGGCCTGCTACTAGCTTGGGTGGTTTTGTTTTCTGCTATGATTACATCATCCAAGACTCCCAAGTTGCACTCACAAGAGTAGCCGAGTAACTGGGGAGAAGCGTCCTTGGGGACAGTCAGCTGACACTCCCTCTGGCCGTGCCTGACATTCACGGAGCCCGGCACTGGATGTGTCCAGGCCAAGCACGGGGCTGGGGCTGGGTGTGGCTTTAGAAGGACAGTATCTTGTCACTGGGTGCCAGGAGTGTCCCATGGACACTGAAGTTGTCTGCTTTAGCGTGGCAAAGTAGCTGCATGTGTGCTCAGCATGCGTGGCCTTTCCTGTGAGTCGGCATGTGGACGCGGCCTTGCCGGGGGTATAGCCTTGGGCTCGGAGCTCCGTGAAGAGGGTCTGGGTTTGGTTCCCCGTTCCTGGGGCCCCCACTGGCCAGAATTACCCGGCCCACGGCCCGCGCTCAGTCAGTGGCCCTCCTTCAGGTCCTTCACAGAGCAACTCAGAAAGATCTCGAGAGACGCCGGAATGCCCATCCAGGGCCAGCCGTGCTTCTGCAAGTACGCACAAGGCGCAGACAGCGTGGAGCCCATGTTCAGGCACCTGAAGAACACGTACGCCGGCCTCCAGTTGGTCGTGGTCATCCTGCCTGGCAAGACCCCCGTTTACGGTAGGCTGCTGGCTCTCGGGAAGCCACCGTGACCTCGGGGTGTTCCCTGCCACCTGACCCCTTTGTGTTTTTGCTGCACTGGGGAGGTGCCCCTTCCTGGCCTGCCCTTGCACTGAGAAGGACAAGGCAGCTTCTGCCCACGGCTGAGCAGTAAATGCCCAGCCGCTCCCATAGGCTTGCCCAAGGCCGTGGTTCCTGGAAGCCAGTGGGCACGTGGTCATCTTGTCACCACCCAGCACTGTAATGGCGGGATGGGGACAGGCATGTGGTACCTGCAGAGTGGCACACTAGTGGCCACCAGCAGCCCCTGCAGTGCCCTGGTCCTCTGCCTATAACCACTGTGCCTGCCTCAGGAGTCACTGGAAGGTTCCTGAAGCCCTCTGTGCCAGAGGGCAGGCGCACATTCACTGAGCTCCACTTTGCCGGGCCCTCTGTTTGGGCTGCCCTCAGGGCAGCGGGGAGAGGTGCGGAGACTGGTGGTAACAGTGTGGGGAGCAGGTGCTGTATGCAAGCAGGACTCCTGGTGGGGGGTGTTTGGAGCGAGGAGCTGCAGGGTGTGGGGTGCCATGGGGCCGAGGGGAGAGAGAGAGAGTGAGCAGGTGTGACGGAGGGGGTCCCCGTCTGGGCAGTGCAGGAGTGGACATGGAGAAGCTGTGCTTCCCCTCCCAGAACAGACCCTAAGAAAGAAGGGAAGGGGACCCCCTCCCTGCATGTGTCCCAATCACCTCTCCCCCAACCCCCAGAGCCCCGCCCTGCACAGGTCCCTCCCTGGGATGGCCCTCGCCTGCTCCCGCACTGCAGGCACCCTCCTGCCCGGGCTCGGCCATAGGCGGGGCGGGCAGGAGCGCTGGCGCGGTGGCTACGGGCATCCGTGTAGTTTCGAGGGGCGCGGGTGGGGCTTGAGGGCCCGCTCGGGGTCCCCGTGAGCGCCATCCCACGTGTGCACCTGCTGCCCCACAGCTGAGGTCAAGCGTGTGGGAGACACGGTGCTGGGGATGGCCACGCAGTGTGTGCAGATGAAGAATGTGCAGCGCACGACGCCGCAGACGCTGTCCAACCTCTGCTTGAAGATCAACGTCAAGCTGGGGGGCGTGAACAACATCCTGCTGCCGCAGGGGAGGTAAGGCCGCCCTCCCGCAGGTGAGCGGCCAGCTGCGTGGTCCCTCGGGGCGCACCGTCATCTGGAGAGAGTCCCTGGGTCTCTCGGGGGGCAGCGTGGTCGAGTGGAAGGAACTGGAGTCCAGAGCTTGGTGGGCTTGTCCTTGGATGCTGGCTCTGGGGTCGGAGGTCACTCGACTCCGTCGGTTCACAGGGTGGATGCAGACCTGCCAGGAGCAGGTGAACTGGCGGTGTCCTCCACTCGGGCAGCAGGTCCTGTGTTTATCTAGTGCCTACTGTATGCCAGGCATTCAGACCATAGCAGTGGGGCCAGAGCCCAAGCCCTCTCGTGGAGGGACCCAGACCAGCAGGTCCATAAATGTGACACGTGTGACTTCACAGCTGAGCAGCAGCGACGCAGGGTGGGGAGGTGGGGTTTCCCTAGGGAGGGTCTCACGAGGGTGGCAGACAGCAGGCACCCAGCGTCGGGATGCCTGCAAGTGCAGCCTTCCGGACAGGATGCGGGCCGTGCGCGGGGCCTGCCAGGGAGCCTGCCCGGAGGGCCGGGGGCGGAGGGCGCTGCGGGGCCTGGGGCTCCCCCGGACAGGAGGCGGCTGTCGGAGTTCATGTGTGAAGATGCGGACCGTGTGACCTTGTCTCGAAAGGCCACTCGGCTCTGGGTGCAGCAGGGACCACATGCTCCTGCATCATCCCAGGAGAGGGACTGGTGATGGGATGGGTTTGAGCCATGAGTGACACAGGAAAGTCAAAGGTGAGCCCAGGGCCCTCGTCCCGGGCCTCTGGGGAGAGAAGCCATCATTCACGCATGCGAAAGCCTGGAAGTTGTCCCCAGGGCAGGGGCTACGTGTTGGCCTCTCTTGGCCTTTGGGGAGATAGGGGTCTGGCGTGGGGACTTAGGTCTAGGGGTTCTCTGCGTTGAGCGGGTATTTAAAGCCACGAGGCCGCTGAGAGTTCTCGGAAGTGGGTGGACAGGAAGAATGTCAAATCCACTCTGGGAAGCCCAGGGGTAAAAGGTCACAGAGGTGAGGATCCAGCAGTGGAGCCTAGGAAGGGAGGGGAGGGGCGGGTCCTGTGTCACATGTGTCACCACAGTGCTGAAGGGTCACATGATGGGGCTCAGAGGCTGAACCATGAGGCTGGGCAACATGCAGGTTGCCCGTGACCTTGCAGAGAGGAGTCTGGTTGCCATGGCAGCGAGAAGCCTGGGTGGGAGGGGCCAGAGCATCGGGAGCTAGTGAAGGCTGAGCTGATTGCCGCACAGTGCTCCCTGGGAACTGGGAGGGGAGGAGAGGGCGCCCAAAGGCAGGTGGGGTACCGCCTGTTGCGGTGTGAGCCATTCTGCATGTGGCTGCTCCTGGAATGACCCAGAATCGGGGGGAGGAAGCAGCATGTGAGAGCCGTGAGGCCTGGGGACTCAGCGTAGGTGAGTGGGCAGCAGGGTATCAGGGGCCTCTGGCCCTCTTGTCACCGCTGCTGCTCTCTTACCCTTGCGGGAGAGTGAGGACAGGGTGGGCGCTCGAGGCTTAAAGATCGTGGTTGGAAGCTCACAGTCAGGAGAGCAGCATGGTGGTGGGCAGTGTCTCCTCCCAGCCTGCCCACCTCTGTACATACACGGTGGTGACAGTAACACATGGACTATTCAGTCCCCACAAGTGGGAAGGTGTAGGAGCAGGCAGCCTCCCCCCGGCTGCCGGGACCCCCAGAGGCGCCAGGTGTGGGTGGAACCATGCTGGGGATTGGAGGGGACTTGTCCACAGTGTGGACACCGACGTGGTACATGTGTCAGAAGGCATGGGGGGTGGGTATGCAGGTCCCCCTCCACCTGTGCAGCAAGGCTATGGCCAGGGGACAGTCAGCATTCAGAAGACTGGGGGATTCAACTCTGCTGCTCAGCCAGAGCGGTTTGGGACCCCGGGAACGTGCGGCAGCGTCTGGAGACACTTTTGGTCTCGGGACTTGGGGGTGCTGCTCACTGTATCTTGTGGGTAGAGAGCTTGTGCTGGTGTGGGGGTGACCTGTCCCCCAACAGGGGTCACCCGACCTTGAGCATCAGTGAGACACCCCAGACCAGTGTGTCTACACGTACGAGGCTGAGAGACAGACCCCGGGGTCTTTCTTGTTTTTATGTGGTTACGCTGGGAACCCTCAAGTGCATGCAGAGTGGGGAGCCGCACCTCCCTGGCCCTCCCCCGTCTGGCCCCACGTGCTTCCGTATCAGATCTCAGGCTCCGAGTCGTTTACCTGTAAGGTTTTCCGTGTGTGTCGCCGAGAGGGAAGGGCTCCCTGTAAGAGCATAACCGCAGCACCCTCATCACACGAGGGATGGTGGCGCCCCTACACGCAGCGGGCCGGGCGTGTCGGCCTGGCCTCTGACACGCCCCCTCCCTCCACAGGCCTCCGGTGTTCCAGCAGCCCGTCATCTTCCTGGGAGCTGATGTCACCCACCCGCCCGCTGGGGACGGGAAGAAGCCTTCCATCGCTGCCGTGAGTGTCCCTGCTTTCCTCCGGGCCCTCGGTGGGTGGCCTCCCTCCCCGAGCTGCCTGTGGGAGGGAGCGGGGTGCCTTCCTGAAAAGCATTGGGGTTTGCTGATGTGCAGTGGGGCACGTGGCATTTGAGGGGCCGCTGCAGGTGATTAAGCACATCCGGGACACAGTAATAGCTGTGTGAGCTGGCACGGTCCAGAAGACCCCAAACCAGACGTGTTGTGTGAAAGGCTGCCCGCTTTAGTAGGTACCTTGAGTGAGCTTTTATTCGTCAGGTATTGATAAACACTTCCTCCACAGAGAAGAGTGTAAGGGTAGCAGGTTGGCAGCTGACAGGTCCTTGTCACTTCACCATGATGTGAAGTCCAGGTGGACACGCTTCTGCCCTTACCTGGCCTGTGCCTGGTGCACACCCAGCGCTGGGGCTTTGGGGGGCTCCTGACACACGCTCGGTCGTGCCCCAGCAGGTCGTGGGCAGCATGGACGCTCACCCCAACCGCTACTGTGCCACCGTGCGGGTCCAGCAGCACCGCCAGGAGATCATTCAGGACCTGGCCGCCATGGTCCGCGAGCTGCTCATCCAGTTCTACAAGTCCACGCGCTTCAAGCCCACGCGCATCATCTTCTACCGCGATGGTGTCTCCGAGGGGCAGTTCCAGCAGGTGGGTGCTCTCTGCGCTCCCCTCTGTCTGTCTCAGCATGTCTCACAGTCCGTGCTCGTCCCAGGGCAGGAGTGGTGCGAGGTACAGCCCGCCCCGTCCCCCAGGTGCTGGTCAGGGGGTGGGTACCGAGGGACTCAGGCCAAGGCCTGACAGCATACCTCGGACGTATCCTCTCCACCCCGCAGGTCCTCCACCACGAGCTCCTGGCCATCCGTGAGGCGTGCATTAAGCTGGAAAAGGACTACCAGCCGGGGATCACGTTCATCGTGGTCCAGAAGAGGCACCACACACGGCTCTTCTGCACCGACAAGAACGAGCGGGTGCGTCCCCGCCGGGGCCCCGTCCCCCAGCGCCCGCAGCCAAGGGAGGCCCTGTCTTCAGGGGGGCTCCCCGGGGCCCCACCGTGGGCATGGGAGAAGGGCTCGCCTGAGTCTTGTGAGAAGTGTGGACCTGTCGATCCCGCGGCTCTAGGACAGGGCTGGGCAGGAGATGCTGTTTATCCAAAAGGAAGTTACTAGAGGCGTCCCTGAGAAGGACCTTGTGAACACCCGTGGTGGGGACCAGCAGACTCGGGGAGCCTGGGGGGGTCAGGGGGCTGGAGAGGAGGTAACAGGTGGCAGTGTCCAGGTCCCTCCCTGCTTCCAGAATGAGACGGATGAGTGTGACAGAGCAGCAAGATTTGCAGGTACAATTGCTGGGAACTCTCCACCACTGAAGGAAGACAGGAATCCCCGGGCTGAAGAGTTCTCTGTGTTCCCAGCAGGATTGATACAAACAAACCCACAGTGTCCTGAAGCTGCAGAGCTTCCAATTCGCCACCTCAGAGAGACCCTCCAGAGGCTGGGCACTACGGACAGGGGCCCGGAGCCGGGGGGCTGGTGCCCACCCAGAGCCAGAAGCAGGTGCCAGCCCCCTGCCCCACCGCACAGGAGACGCTGCTTGTCTTCATGGAGGACAAAGTCTAACACTTTGTTGCAGTGATGGGGGTGACCGATCAAGTGTTATGACTATGAGCTGGGGTGTACCTAACACATGACCTGAAAATATGTGGAAAAAAGAAAAGTACAGCAGAAATGGACAGAATTTCAGGAGACACTGGCACGCCCACTGTCCAGGAGGTCTCTGCCCACACAGCACCGTGCGACCCTGAGGCGGGCACGCTGGTGACAACAGCATGTTGGAAGAGTGGTGGGAGTATGCTGTGTCCGATAGGTAGATAAAGTCCTGCCTGTGGCGGCGGTGTTCACGTGCAAGGCGTAGGAGCGCTGGCCCCCATACCAACTGACAAAACAGGTCTCAGGAGAGTCCCAGACCTCATATCGTGTAACAGACCACGTCTTCCCATGGTTACACAGTTAAACTTTACAGCAACAGTGGGAAAAGAAGCTTAAGAAAGCTTGAAATTTTAAATTCACTTCTGAGTAGCACACGTACAAAGAATGTAACGAGAATGAAAATTACAAAACTATAGAACGAGACGATGCACGTCACACGAGGCAGTGCAGCCAGTGCAGTGCTCCGAATCCGCATGCGGGCTGAGGTGCGTTTGTGTGAAATGGGCAAGGGGGAGGCACCAGGTGAGCCTGTGCAGGAAGGTGTGTGATGCAGGGAGGGCCGCGGAGCTGCGGTGCTGCCCGCCCCGCCCCTGCCCCCGCCAGGAGGCGAGCGGGCTCAGAGTCCGCCTGTTCTGGCAGCCCTCTGCCCTCACCAAGTAATCACATCCAAAATGAAGGAGCACTAGACCCAACGAGGATAGAAGCATTTGACATTTGGAGCCAAGAGGGGACGGTAACTGCAGAAGGAGTATTAGACGTTACCTAAACCATCATAGGGTATTATCAGCGTCATGCCGATACTTTGGGAAACGTGGAAGAAGCAGACCCAGTTGTGTGTAGAGTTCCATAAGTGACCCAGAGCAGCTCTGGAGGAGAAGCCAGCCATCACTGCAAAAGGCACAAGGCCCCGTGAGTTTTACAGGCAAACATTCAAGAACCGTCATCTTAAAGTGCGGCAGAGACTAGGTAAGGTAGGGGCAACTTCCGTGCTCCTTCTGTGAAGTTAGTCCAGAGATTTTTGGGGGCAAGCTCCACCAACTTTCCAAGAGTAACCTTACACAAAGTATCTCAGGCAGTGGGAAAGGTGGTGGGGGACTCAAGCTGTGAGGTTAGCCCGATAATCCAAGCATTGGTGGGGATATGGGTGCTGGGCCGTGGTCAGGGGCCTGGCTGCAGCCAGCCCCTCGGCGTACGGGCTGCCAGCCTCCCTCCCCCCCTGGACCGCTTTCCTGAGCACGTTGGGAAGGTTAGAAGCTGATGCACAAAGCACTTAGCGTTGTCCTCGGCCTCAGCAGTGCGTTACTCCGAAGAGGACTCACGTATGACTTGGGTGGGAGTACACACTGATGACCAACTTGGAACGCAGTTCAGCAATCCTAAAGAGATCCGCCCCGGAAAAAACCATACGTCTGTTGTGTCTAGTAGCAAAGTCCCATCTGCCTGTCTACTAACAGGAGAAAGAGTTGCGATGCCTTTATACACTGGCATTTTATACAGCAGTGAAAGTTAATAAATATATCTCAAATGAATACATCTCACAATTGTAATATTGAGTGTAATCAGCAAGTAGCAGAATATGGGATACATGTATACAGTTTTAAAACATGCAGAGTAACACAGCATAATTCCAGTGGAGACTTCAATATGTAGTGAACATAAAAGTGTGTGTGGGAATAATAATCAAATTAGAGACAGCAACATAGAAGGGATACGGGGGGAGGGGGGCACTATTTTCAGATATTTTACTTTTAAAAATCTGAAGGCATAAAAAAGGTTGGCAAGAAGTAAAAAAGCCCATTTGGAAGTGCGCAGGGCTATGTGGGACCCTCATTTTTGTGTATATGTTTGAAATACTGCACAACTAAAAAGTCAGTGACTTAGTGACGAGTTGGGGTAAGTTCTAGCTTTGGGGGTGCTGCTGTGGTAGCACTAGCTGGGTCTTTGGTGACTTCCATCCCAGAGTGTACACTTGGCGTTAGGCAGTGTGACACAGTGCAGGGGCACTGTCCACCCCCCAGCCTCTCGGAGGCCCCTGGTGGAGGCCCCCAGGGTTCCCTGGGTCTCTTGCCTTGGGTATTGCGTGTGTGAGCGCACGGGTGATGGCCTGTCACGTGTTTACCGTCCATCGTGTCTGAGATTTGTGTGTTGGTGACAGTTTGCACCTTGACCTCAGTAGTAAGGAAGACCCCTCGGGCATTGCTCACAGGCTCTTTGGAGAAGGGGGGCGTGGCATTTCCCTCAGGGGCCCCGCCCAGATGGGACAGGAGCCAGTCCCACTTCAGTTGTTAGTGTTTGTCACCTTTTGTTGTAATACTGCCATGTGGAGCCAACGCGCTGGCCAATTCAAAGGCTTCCAGACAGGGCAGCCTGTGGGCGGCCCAGCTGGGCGGGAGGCGTCAGTGTCATGCTCGGTGGCCTTACTCTGTTGTCCCCTGCATGCGTCTCATGGGCTTTGGTCTCGTGTAGGTGGGGAAGAGCGGAAACATTCCGGCGGGCACGACCGTGGACACCAAGATCACCCACCCCACGGAGTTCGACTTCTACCTGTGTAGTCACGCCGGCATCCAGGTAGGGACAGAGGGTCCCCTTTGGACAGAATCTTGGTGTCTCTGTGACTCCGTCCACACAGTTGCCCCTCTGGGACAGGGGGCCCTTAGTTCTGGGGGCCTGCCCGTGTCTCAGCCTCATCACGGGGCTTTTGGGGTTCCAGAGTATGAGTAAGGACTTGCATGTCCCTCCCCAAAGGATTGGAACCTGAAGTCTGCAGTGGCCCCGAGCTTTCCTTTTCCTCTTCCATGGGAAATAGCACGTCTGCGTCATTTACATCACTGTGGGCCGAGAACGCTTCTCATGTTTAAAGAGAAGGAACGTGCCTCGTCGAGCACCCGGGCCGCGGTACCGTTCTCAGGGGGCCACGTCCTGTGCAGGCAGGCACCCCGCTCTGCCACGGACCCCTCCCGACGGCGGCCGTGCGCCCCCTGAGGCGCCTCCTTCCTGGCTTCCCTCCTGGGAGTGGAGCCCTCGCATCCCGAGCCCTGGGTGGTTTATGGCTACACCTGCCCCGTGCGTTCTGCCCAGGGGCTTTGCGGTGGGGAACGCGCCTCTGCGGAGACATTTCAGTGACATAAATGGGTTGTGGGTGGGCCTGCTCTGTCACCTTTGCTGTGTCCTCAGCGGGCCCCTGTGACGGCCACTATGTGCCCAAAGTGGGGCGCCGGCACACGTCCACAGGTCAGTCAGAGGACGAGTGCGGCTGCCAGCAGTTACTGGGAGCTGTCCCGGGCATTGACCAGGCAGCGGCCACCGGGCCAGAGCCGGCAGCGGGGCAGGCGGGCAGGGAGAAGCCATGGACAGGCCCCCGGACAGGCCAGCGCCGTGTGCGCACCGTGTCCAGGCCGCCAACACCCACGTCCTTCCGTTTCACAAACTGCGTCAAATCACACGCCTGCGTCAGAGTGTTGTTCTAATGCAGCTTTTGTTAAGAGGTTTTTTCTTGGCTGTAAAGAAAGCATCGTAGAAAACCGAATACATACAGACGACACTGTCCTCCGAACAGCCGTTTTCACAGGGTCTTCTCCTGGGGCTTTTTGTACATGGAAATAAACGTGTGTAAAGTCTGTATTTCACACATGGGGTGACAAGATGCACGGTTCAGGTGCCTGTTTATAATAATGCATAATAACCTGTTTGTCGTTGGCTGTCCCTTGCGTTGTCCTTTGCGAAGCAGCGCCCTCCGCAGGTGAGCTCCGGACTCCTCTTTGACCCTCTGATCTGCTTTTAGGGAACAAGCAGGCCTTCCCACTATCACGTGCTTTGGGATGACAATCGTTTCTCTTCCGATGAGCTGCAGATTCTCACCTACCAGCTGTGTCACACCTACGTGCGCTGTACGCGCTCCGTGTCCATCCCGGCGCCAGCGTACTACGCTCACCTGGTGGCCTTCCGGGCCAGGTACCACCTGGTGGACAAAGAGCACGACAGGTGAGTGAGTGGCAGGACTTCCCTGGCCGGAGGGCACAGCAGGGGTCATGTCTGAAACGGGCGTTGGCGGCTGCTGGTCCACGGTGGCGAGCGGTGTGGTCACAGTAGCCGGAGCCGACTGACATGCCCAGATGTCAGCGTCTGTGCTGCCACTCGATACCGTGCGGCCACCCCCCACCCCCACCCCGGGTGCCTGACTTGGTCATCTGGGGCCTGGCTTGTGCTGCGTTAAAGGCTGCACCCTCTGTGTCCCCCCTGTCCCCACAGCGCCGAAGGCAGCCATACCTCCGGGCAGAGTAACGGGCGAGACCACCAGGCGCTGGCCAAGGCCGTCCAGGTCCACCAGGACACACTGCGCACCATGTACTTTGCATGACGCGCGGCCATGGTTCTAGCGGTGTGCCGAGTGGGGTTCACGTGAGACCAGCTACGCTCAGACCACCGGACGCCCAGCCTCCCGCGCCAGCCAGCACCGGACGGGAGGTGGCCCCGGCGCCAGTCAACTCTCCGTTTCCCAGAAGGCCTTCCGTCCCCGATTTCACACTCGGATTTTGAACTGCAGACCTGTATGAGACCCCACTGTCGTAGGAAAGATGGTTTGCCAAAATCTGTAAGCTGCTGCTCAAAACAAGAGTCCCGTGTCTCCTGAAAATCTCCTAAAAGCAGTCTATGAACTCAGGGCTTTAAAACATTTTTAATTTATTTGGTCATTCAATTTACTTGTTTGTAACTCGTGGTTCTCTATGAAATTGATGGGCTCGAACTAGCTGTGAGCGATCTCGGAGAGGGAAAGCAACACCAAACGCAATTGTGGTTTTAAAGCCTTGACCATTCTGATGTTGTCACTAAAGTTTCTTTGAAAGGGATACTAGTTAACGTGCTCCTGACTTGGCTGACACGAGCTCTTCAGGACCCGGGGGCAGGTGGCCGTGCCCGGGCGCCCACGGCGTCTCGCTCTGCCGCTGCCCGCCTTTCCCTCGGTTCGAACTAGGAGTGGTGGCAGGCGTGGTCCCGTGCGTTTACAACATTTCTAGGTCCAGAGAGATTGGCAGGCAAGTGCCATTTTAATAAAAATTTATTAAAAAAAAAAAAAAAAAAAAAAAAAGAAAAAAAGACAGTATGCCGGCAGTCTAATCTAAGATGTGTCCCATAGGACTGTGACCTTTATTTTCCAAAGTTTCTAAAGAATACGGGTCTGTGGTAATGAACAGAGTACAATCCTTTTTCACTGTTGATGTCTTTAATGTAAGAGAAGAAATATATATATCTGGTTTGCAGTATTAATGTGATAGGTAGATGCTGTTTTTCATTTTATTGACTACGGGGTGCTTCTTGTGATCTGTTCAGCATGTCAGGAGTGTTGGAGCCTGGAGACTGGGCTGTCGCTCCGGTCGTCAGTGCTTAAGTACCGGGCTGCGCGGCTGCCCTCGCGCCCGCGGTGCAGGTTGCACCGCTAAGGACCAGGTTGGCTCACGGCGGTCACCCCCACCCCCCCGCCTCACCCCCGTGCGTTGCTCAGCCGATTAAGCACAAATGGAATGTATGTACCCTTCCGCCCCCGGGAAGCAAGTTGGTGTACCCGAGCGCCCCTCCCTCCGCGTGTGGTCTTGTCACGCGAGTCTCATAGGACCTATGCACTGAAACACGGAAAGCCGTCGGCGGTGGCTCTGGGCTGGGCGCGAGGCCCGCGGGACGATGGCTGATGGCAGCCAGCTGGGACTCGCGTTCCGGGCCCTGGATGTGGGTTTGCCAGTCTAGAAACCATTGCACTAACAGTGACAGCATGGACAGCTTGAGACGCACACCAGCACACGCGTGCTAAGTGGGCTGCTCGTCCTCGTCGGCAGTTTCATTACAAGTCAAGTCCACGTTCTTGTAGAGATTTGAGGAAGGACACAAGCCTTCCCCCAGTGCTGCTCTGTGCTCTGTAGGTTTCCTGTCCCTGCTGACGGCCCACCTCTCCTGGCCCCACATTTACCTCTGGTGCTGTTGTGGCTGAGGGTCCCACGGGAGTGCCTCCTGCTGGAGCGAGCGCCCACCTCTTGTCCGCTGGCTCCGAAGGTCGGGAGGGGGCAGGGAACCGCAGGTGGCACCCGGGGGGGACACTTGGCCTGGATTTTGGCGGCAATGACAAAGGGATGACTTACGTCTGAAGCTATCTACTCAGAGTGGTGCGTGCGTGTGTTAAGTGTGCGTGTCCGTGTGTGTACGTGGGTGTCTTATAAATGGCATTAGTCTCTTCTTGCTGTACCTTTTTGTTTTTTTGTTGGTGTTTTTTTGTCTTTTTAAATGACAGAAGCCTCTGCTCAAAGAAATGTTGCAGTTCCCTGGCGTTTTACTGGCAAGTGGCACTTTCTTCTATTTTTAGAAGGACACCAGTACCCTCTTGGCCTAAAGTCCCCTGGAGCATTCACGCTGGGGAGGGAGTCTTCACTAATACACTTGTAAATTCTGAGATGAGGTTCGTTTTCAGCCATTTTTAGGATCACCTAGAACTGTGTGTCCCAAAGGTGTGTTTCTGCCCCTGGCGGTGGGGGCAGCGGCGGCGCTCGGTCACCACGTGGACTCCGGGGCTCACACGCGTCCTCTGAGGTCCGAGAGGCCCTGCTCCGGAACTCTCTGGGGAGGGAGTGCTCTGCCTTCTGCATCGAGGGCTCAGCCAAAAGCGAGGGAAGGCAGTGGGCTGGCAGAAAACTGGACCTGACTTGCTTTTCCCTTGTAATTATTTCGAAGGAAAAGTTCTCTGTGCGGTGGGCCCAAGTGCTGTGAGAGAGGTGCGCCTTCCAGCCCTGGGCTTCGTCGTGTGACCCTTTTCAAATTAAGAACACTAACAGACCCCCACATCTCCAGCTGGGCCGTCCGCACACCTTTGTACATGTCTGATGATTCAGAAGTCAGATGGCTGTAGATACAGTCTCTCAGGTAAATCATTGTTTCCCCACACTTCTACCAGTGCCCCCATTATTAGGGTAAGTTCTAGTTCTGAGACTGCGTAAACCTCACAGTGCAGTAGTCGTCCGGAGCTCTGCTCGTCCGGAGGCCACACAGGGCTACCTCGCACCCGTGGCCGAGAAGGGGCCCCGCACTTGAACGTCTTTGCCCTTCCACCCCCACTGTTCAGTAAGGTGTGCCTTGCTTTAAAGCAAACTGAATGTGAAATGCTGGTGTAGAAATCACAATTCATTTCCAAGAGAAATTGAGATTTCGCCTCGTCCCTTAGAAGAGGTCCCCCAGTGAGATTCTTACATTGGTACTCGCCCTAGCGTATTTTAAAATACTCCCTTTACGAGAGGTCACTGTGCTCCCGTCCCTTCACCGCTGCCCAGTGCGTCGGACAGTGCTCTCTGCGAAGAAACCGTCAGAGGCGCCCGTTTGTGTGACAGCCCTGTGGTGACGCTAAGATCCCGCCTGCTTGTGTGTGCCATGAGCTCAGCCCTCCCTGGTTCAGAGCAGTTTTGGAGAACTGGGCGTACTTGCGCTTTCAGAAGGGGTGGTTTGATTTTGGTTTGGGTTCAGGTTTTCTGTGTTGAGAAGTCTTCAGACGCACCCGCCTGACTCACTGCGGTTGAGGGCTGCCTTTCTTTCCAAGGTTACGTGGCTTTCTCGTGGTGGGCCCGCACGCCCTCGCGTGGATGTGTGCGCTCTGGAACCCCAGGCGGTGCGGGGCCACGGCCCCAGCTTGCCCCCACGGGGGGACTGTGGGGAACCGAGTGACGTCGCTGCTGTTTGAGCTGGGCGTGCTCACCGCTACTCCCGAAGTCTGTCCCTGGTGACTGAGTGCTGGTTAGAAAGGACAACTTAGTTCATTTCCTACCGCGGGGGTGGGGGTGGGGGGAGCATTGGTGTTCCGTGTTGTCTTTATTGTTGTGAAATGCAAATGTTGTTATTTATTTTTTCCTTTCCAATGTGGATATTGCAGTGCATGTCGTGGTACCTGATGGATATGATAGAAATGATTCTCCCCAACTTTTCTAGGTCACCTAATGTTTCCCTCCGGATGATTTATTTTTGAAAGCCACAGATGTAGTTTTTCTGGATGAATTGTTTTTCTTATATATGCAGCAATGGAATTTCACATTGATCTGCAGGGTGATTTAAATTTTATTTTTGCAAGGCAGTTTTTCAGTCAAATTATATATTTGATACAATATGTTAAGGGTGGCCCAGCCAGGCTTCGTGCATCTGGGACATCAGGCTGTCCCTAGGAGGCCTGTGGGGCTGAGCTGGCTTCTCCTGGTCGGCTGACGTCATCGAAGCACTTGGCGTGTTGCCTGGAGCCATCGGGATGGGGGTCGTCCAGCGGGACTCGCGCTGTCGGACAAAGGATTTTCTTGGGCATTTTCCTACATGAGGCAGTTCCTTTCGGAGGACCTTTGGAAGCTGAGCTACTCCAGACCGTGGACAATCCCGGTGGCCCAGACAAGCCATAGACATTTCCCTGTAACCTCTCTTGGACTCATCTCTCACGCTCACAAGAAAAAGAATGTATAAAAGTAGGAACTTTCTCCGTGTTCATCCGCCTCACTTTCAGAATGCAACTATTTTATTTGTATTTCAAGCCCTTCTCCAAAGTGACCGAAAATATCCCCTCGAGCTGCCGTCTGCTGCTGTGACGTCATTTCAGTGTAGGCACAGCACACATGTGGCTTTGTAACGGGGCTGACCGTGTTATACACACAGGCCGACTCTTTTCTGGAAGGAAAAATTGCAACTCAAAATAATTGCACTGATTTTGAGAACTTCCTTTTTATTCTGTCCAACTTCGCATCTGCTGTACTTGATGAAATGATTGTAAATAGGTTTAGGATAGCAGAAACGACACGGACACAACACGTTGCCGTGTGTTAGTGACACTGCCGCATTTGTCAGTATTACGTGTTAGAGTTGTGTGGACTCAGATCTGTTCTTTAGCCTCGTGTCTGTGGCCCGTTCATGAAGGACAAATTAGCCTCGTCTTCTTGTTTTCCTGAAAGGAAGTTTGCAATCTGTTGAAAGGAGAGGGGGCCCCCTCCTTGACGCCCGAAGATGGAATTGTAAGAGGATTAATTGTCGATCCTTTGAACACTTATGTGGTCTCTTTAAGTCCTTGTTGTTTGACATGAATCCTGAAAGCATTTTCCTTTAGTTCCATCCAGTACTTGACAGTCTGAAGAGGAAGCATCTTGTGGCCGGTGTTCAGAGGGTGAGGGGCTCCCTGGCCCCCCTTTGCTCAGCCGCCACTTTAAAGCCATGAGGTCACTGTTGTGTCAGAACCGTCCTCTGTGGTTTGACCCATGGAGGCTGGACCGGAAATGCAGTGCTGCTCCTCTGCACCTCATGAGCCTCGCGAGATGGGTCGGGTTTGCTCCAGCCGACCGTGTGGACCGCCGTGTGTGGTCAGGCTGCCCAGCGGCGGGCCCACGAGGGAGCCCGAGTCCCAGTGCAGTCGCCTCAGTGCGTGTGAATGTCCCGTCGGTGCGGGCATGGTGCCCGTGCTTTAATGCTCTTCTGGACGTTTTGCTGTGTTATTGTCTAAAGTGAATGAATGAATGTATGTACTGGCTTCGCCAAATCACTACAGAAGGTGGTTTCTGAGTAAATACCTTTTAGTTTAAAAAATAAAAAGCAAATGCAGATAAAGGCTACCTCTGAATTCTCAGTAGATCCATGTTTGCTCTTCAGCGTGTAGCTGTCCACACTGAAAATGGCCAAAATGCCGCCCGAATAAACTGACCCGTGAACATCCCTCGGTTCAGTTCTGGCTTGAAAACGTTGTGCCATACTGTGTCCGTGGGCAGTCCCCTCCTCCCCTCTGAGGTGTCAGAGCGACAGCAGGAGTGAAACAGGGAGGTCCCTCTGCGCTGTCCTCGCCGCCCGGCGGGGCCTCCGGGTGCGGCCGCGGTGTGGGGACCTTGGTCCTGCTTCTGGCGCCCCTGTTCGTGTAGGAAGCACTTTCTTTTCCCTGCTTTACTTACAACGGGGTGAAAATGGCTCCCTCTGACCTCCCCTTCCTTTTTAAACTCTGCGTGCAAGCAGCGCATGGCTCCCCGATAGTGCAGGCAGGAGTGATTGACCTTGGACTTCGGAAGCTGGAGTCTCTGTCACTCCCTACTTAACGTTGACCTAAGGTTTGAAAGCGAAGTCCTGTTCAGATCCATGGCCCCTTGTTTGAAAGGACCCACGGTGGCGGCATGATGTTCCTGCGCCCTGGGTGGCTCCATGTCACCTTGCAGGACGCCTGTCCAGGGGGACGGCCATTGGGGGTGGCTGGTGGGGACGCAGAGTGCCCTCCCGTGATAACCATGTGCTGTGAGGAGTGTTTGCTGCCCACGCGTGGCGGTGGGTCAGCCATCACCCTCTGCCTGCTTTGTGGGCTTTCTCCAGGCTCCTGGGCCCTCTCCTCCCCACCAGGTTGGCATTTGCTCCCACACGCTCCCTTGGTGTGCTCGGACGTCCTGCAGGCACAGGCGGGCGGTTTGCAATGACAGGTGTCTGGGTGGGCGGCGGGGCTTCTACTCCCCTGCTGGAAGCCCCGGGGACACTGACTGCAGCCCAGCGCGGTCCCCAGTACGTGACGTGGAAGTCACTGCCTGTGATCCGGCTTTGAGTCTTCGTGCCCTGTGGCGGGCTTTAATTCTGAAAGCGCTAAGTGTCCTTTGCAATCTTTCTGAGAATGTTCTGTGATCCTGCGGTCACCCTGCCTGCCCTGGGAAGGATGGGCGCCCACACGTCGGTGGGCCTGCCTCCGAGCCTGTGTGGGTCCCCTGGGTGGGCCTTGTTCTCATTCAGAAGCCCCCACGGGCTGTTTCAGGGGCCCCGCATAGTGGCCCCAGCTCGATTCCAGAATGTGAACTGGTGAACTCGGGGCACACGTACCTCCAGAATCCCGAGGGCCCTCTGCGCCGTCGGCGTTCATGGCAGAGGACTGCAAAGCCACAGAGCTGCGTTGCCATCCCGTCGGTTGACACTGTTGTCAGATCCGTTGATGGAAGCATTTTGGAGGCATGACATCTTTAAATGCCCTCGGTGGTGTGACTGCGGGGTTGAGTCCCCACTTTCTGGTGGGTTGGAGGAGGCCGAACTCTCTCTTCCCAGCCCCCTTGGACTGCCGTAGTGCAGAGTTAAAGCGACACCACCTAACTCACCCCGCCCGCCACGTGTCCCCCAGGAACGAGGTGGCGGGGCCAGACTCACTCAGCACTCGGCCAGTCTTCCCAGCCCTTCGATCCCGGAGTTGCTCCCAAGCGCCGGGCCCGGGGAAGCCGTGCAGACCGCCCATTCCGCCCATTCCGCGCCGCTGGTGGGACGAGGTGCTTGCGCTGGGGAGCGAGGTTCCTGTGAACCCCGCGGAGTGTAGGAACGACCCTGAGCCGAGGAGCGGGGGGCGCCCCGCCTCCTCTGGTTGCCACCGGTGCCAGACTGAGCGTTCCAGAAGACCCAGTCTCAGCCCCTGTGCCTTTAACGTCCGGTCCTCGGTGTCCGTTCAGAATCATGCTGGGGCTGCGTCCTCCCCGGGAGTGAGCCTGCACCGGTCCCCAAGTCCGCTGCCCCCCTCTGCCCCTGACGCTGCTTTTGCCCCTCAGCTCCTGACTTTGTAAGCTGTGATGTCCGTGCGCACTGTCTGGCGTCCGAAAGCGTTAGGTTCTGGTCGTGTGATTTCTCCTCTGGCCCCGACCAAGTCCGCGCCTTGGAGGGTTCCGGGGAACCGGTGCACGGCCGTCCCTTAGTCGGGCACTGGCCGTGGCCACGAGCACGTCGTCGTGGAGCGTTCTTGGTGTGATGGAGCTAGACTCCTGGTGAAGGCGTCGGGCTTGTGTCTTCGTGAATGCGTGTGTCGTCCTCAGACGTAAGGTGCTATTCAGTCCCCCCGCCCTTGTCTGGAACGCTTTGGTGAGTGCTCCCTGTCTTGTGACGTGAGGGGAGGCCGCTGGCTTTGGCGTGGCCATCACCCTGGGCCGTGCACACAGGACTCCGATTCCGACCTTTCTGAGACGCACTGTGTCAGTCCGACGTGTTCAAACCAGGACTGAGCACGTGCCTCGGCCGGGGGTCTGGTTGCCGAGCACCCTCGCCCGCGAGGGGGTGGTTTGCTTGGCTTCTCGTGGGGCGATAACGCTACGTTACCGATCCCACAGCCGTGCAGAGGGGCCTCCCGCCTGGCCCAGCCCTCCGCACCGAGGGCGCTGGCCGCCGGGGACACAAGGCCCTCGCGCTTTCGTGGTTCCGGCTCCTCTTCCAAGCCAAACTCACATCTGACTGAATGAAGTCGTGTAAGTCCACACGTTAGCACTAAATTGAAATTTGAGTCCTGTGTCTGGTAGTGGATTTAAATGTAGTGGATTTAAATGTTGAAGGTATGAACTCATGTTTTATAACTGTAGAGGCAAATGAGCTTTGACTTTTTAAAAAGTTTTAAGAGAATAATTGTAAGTTTCTGTGCAGCAAAGTGGCTAATTACTCATTAAATACAGGAAAAGAATGTAGTGTCTCTATCCAGTCTTTTTCTTACCTCTGGTACACTTCACATTACTTACCTAATACGTATTGAGGGGTTTGAACCCTGAGTTTTATCAACTTTTCTAGTTTTATTTTATTTTTATAAAATAATTGAAAAAGAACCAAAAATGAATTCAAAAGTTCCATAGGTAGATCTTGCCCCTTCTCAATCTTCCCCCACAGTAAAACATTTTAGAAGACATTTTGAATCAAAATGTATTAACGACCATTTGAAGTTTACTATTTTCTAAGAAGCTGAGCAGCTCCCTGGGCCTCATTTCAGGCGGTTCCCTGCGTACTGCCCACGGCCTCGCTTCTGCCCGTGCGGTGGTCTGTGTGACAGTGTCTTGTGCTTGCAGTAGAGAAACCGTGCAGTGCTGTTTTGTAAATGGACAGTCCCTGTATACACTAGTGTTTACCCATTGGGCTCTCTGTGTAATGTTTCATTTGCTACATGGATTGTAAAATTAACGACAAAGTTACAGTACCTGCTAGATACAATTCCGAGGCTTCGTGTCCTTGTTTTCAGTTGACTACCATTCTGTGTGTTTCGAGGATGTCTGACGCTTGCATGATGCTAGGTGGTAATGCCACTTTAAATTAAGCCTTAATCAGATGTTAAATTTGTAAGTTTCAGAGTATGCAAAAATATTAGGCAGAGTGAGTGTAAGCTGTTCAGATCAAGATGCTACATCATAATTCAACATGTCTTTTCTCCGTAGTTACAAAGGGAAACTTTCAGTGATAGACCTCTCTCTCCCTCTCCCTCCCTCCCTCCCTCCCTCCCTCTCTCTCTCTCTGGTCTCACTTGGCTGTTGCCATGGCTTGATGAAAATGGACCATTGTGCATTTCTGTGGCAGTCAGTCAAAAAGGCCTATTCTGAAAGTATTGAGACTTTTTCAGGGTTATTTTAAAATATTTGAATTTTTTCCCGCCAGTCTGAGATTTATTTATGACTGATGGAGAGTATGATTTGGGCATAAATCTTTGCCAACCTGCTCATGTTCTAAGCTTTCTTCAGGTAGTTCTACCTGCCACCGCTTCTGCATATGGTTAAATGGGTTTTTGTTTTTGTAAAAGCATCTTAAATTTAGACATAAATGGAGGGGACCCAGCTTTCCTTACAATGTGGATCTACCTCAGTTAAACAGTTGGGTGCTATTTGCTAAGTCTGTCAAATTAAATTGGAAAAAGCAACCAGAGAGCTATAACTCCACATGAAGCTTGAAATCATAATTTCTGTTTATTTAATATTTTTATTTATTTTGTGCCTTTTGTGTTGAACCCTAATGCATTGAAAAAAATCAGTATGAAATTAAGTATTTTCTATTGCAGGTGGAGAGAAAAGCCCAATTAGCCATGGAATTTGATAGGTTCCCCCCGGCCAACCACTCATGTATATTGGAAACCCAACTGCCCTCTATGAAAAGGGGAAAAAAAATGTGTTCAAGAGGAAATGTAACATTTTGCAAACAAATTCCAAACTCTTCTATGCACGTATTTATAGCTGTCACTACATTTTCTGTGCCAATGAAGGGGCCAAACACAGCTCGTGTGTGCTCTTAACTGCTTTGTGCGCCCTTGGGGCCCTTCTCCCTCTGGCCTGTCAGTTTATTTCATGAGCAGCAGATGTCATCTGTGTCACCTCTCCTGAGCTGGTGGAGGTGTTGATGACCGTGGAAGGGGGAAGGGGCGCTCACCAGGCCATCGGGAGAGTGGGGAGGCCTGTGTTCAGCAGCAGCTCCGGGGTTTCCGAAAGTCAGGAAAGCTTTCTGGCAGGTGAGGAAGTAAGACATGGATGCTTTTATATTCGGCAGTTTACAATTCTAGACTTTTCCTACTATGGCGATCTTTTTTAACTTAATTCTTTGGAGGTAACGCAATATTTTGGAGTCTTAAGAATTTGATTTTATACCAACAAGAAATAAAAATTAGGGATCTTTCCTGTAGTATATAGTTTTACTATTTTAAAGAGATCTCTGAATTTTACAAGAGAACCAACATTCCTTAGTGGCAAAATTTTGAAAGTTGATTTGGGAGGCTTTTTGCTGCAGGACCCCAAAAAAAAAAAAGGATGATTCTAGTTAAATGTTTTTAATTTCTGAATGCCCATCAGGTCGACCCTTAAGCTCTATTTTGTAAAGAGTAAATCACCCTTTAGTATGCTGCATATACAGATGAGCGTCGTTGCACTTTGTCAGTAGTAATAAATGCCCTGCGATTGACTCACCAGTAAGCATCTTGCGTTTTACCTAACCAGAGTACTTTGGGGCGGGTGATTAAATTTATCTAGGTACCTCAAGAAAAAACCTGAATATGCTGCATTTTGTTCCTTTAGCTTTTGTATGGAGCATTTTGTTCTGCTCGTATGCTTTCGTTTAGATAGATGCTTTTTGGACCCCAAGAGACTGTTGAAAGAAATTTTTAAATTACCCTTGTTAGGGATACAGTATCCTTTCAACAAACAAACTCCAATCTGGTTCAGAGGTTGCCCACCAGTAGAACAGTACTTTGCCCAGACACACCTAAGACAAGGACACCACGTTGGTATCAGCAGACCTTTGTGTTCATGCTGCTGTCTTGGCTCTTCTCTCCACGTCATCAAGAGGTTGGGTGACTTATCTCTAAGGTCAGACTTAAACACTGTGGCATCTGAATGAATGTTTCCAACACAGACCTCACAGTTGCCACTGAGTAAGTAGCATGATCCGGAAGGTCCTGCTGGCATTAGACCATTGGTCAGCTCGCAGAGCTGGTCTTCACATTTCTCTCTTCCCCAGCACTCGCCCTCAACTGAGCAGATGGGCAGTGGTCTTGATTGACAAATGATAAACTGGTGAAGAAAGCTAAAGGCTGAGACACTGAGCATCTCTTGTGTTTAAGCTTAGCTGGGTCCTTTCGAGTTTGTTTTACAGCTTACTAGATTAAGTAGTTTGCACTATTTTTGCAATAAATTCATGGAAACCCTAACAGTTATTTGTTTTGTTTCTTACTGTGTGTATATAAACTAATACTAAAAGTTTGGCATAGTGTTTTTCACCTTCTTACATAACCCTTAACATGCACAGAATGCTGTAAATCTGATAAAATATGATGTGAATGATATTTTATAAAGTTATTTTGTATGGTGTCAATTTTGTTTTGCCTCATAGTATGTCAGCAAAAAGTAAAATAAAATTCCTCGTATTTACAGCTGCCTCTCCCAAAGGTCTACAATTACTCAGACGTGTATGCGGGCACTCCTGCACAGGTCAAGGACCTGGGCTCCCCAGGCGGGAGCACACCTTTCACAAGAGATGTCTAGGTGCTCATTCGACAAGCACTGGATCTGTTCCTTGAACAGTGTACTCTGCAGAGTGAGGCGCTCGTTCCCCCCGAGAATTGGGGTTGGGGATGAAAACCACAGGACTGGACAGCAGGAGGACAGACGTCGTCTCTGGGATGACTTGGGTGCAGTGAAGAGAAAGAACCGAGTTAAAACACCATTCACGTAAGCCCCATCAAGTGCAAAGCCCTGAGTGCCATGTTGCACAGAAATCAGAGCTGATTTTATCCGGGGTTTGCGGCCTGGTGGGTCACTCGACACCACCCCACCCACCCACCCCCCGCCCCATGCCCTGTTTACACCGTGCAGCTCTGAAGCCCCTGTGGGCCTACAGGGCTATTTCTGACTAATGTCTACTTAAAAAGAGTATGTGGTGTTGGGCAACAGGTGGATTAAGGAAACCCCAAAAACGGCTGAATCATCCCTAGGATGTACATCGTTGCTAACGCAGGCTCATGTTTTGTTGTTTGTACATAAATGTTTATAGGGCTTTTATTTACAATCATCAAAAGTGGAAACAGCCCACATTGGGAAGTATCCATTCGTCTGGGGCGAGTCCATGCAATGAATCCTAGTTGGTAGTGAAACAATGACCCGAATGTCTTCCAGCATTACGTGAAATACAGAAGAGCCAGCCCCAAGGGCTACATACTAGATAATTCCATTTGTATGACACTGTGGAAAGACAGGTCTGCAAACCGTGGTCTGTGGGCTGAGTCCAGCCTACTGTTTTTTTGTGTGGCCTAAGAGTGTTTTTTATATTCTAACATGGCTGAGAGAGAGCAAAAGAACATTCTGAGACCCATGAAAACTACAAAACTCCAACCTCAGTGTCCAGAGATGGTTCTGAGATACAGCACACTCATGCCTTGGTCTCCTCTGGCTGCTTCCGCACGGTGGCCGGGTCCAGTCGCTGGGACAGCGACCACAAGGCCCATGACACATTCTCTGTGTTGCCCTTTTCAGAAAGCGATGACGTCTCCAAGGGCAGAGGACAGTCCAACAGTTGGCAAAATGAGGGGTAGCAAAGAGCTTGACCATGAGGAGCTTTGGGGAGAGGTAATAACACTGTTGTATCTTAGTTGTGGTTACATGAGACTGCATTTGTCAAAACTGAGAGCTGTACACCTAAAAAGTAGACATTAAAATTTTAAACGAATTTTTAAAATGAGAGAACACATCGGTAGTCGCCTGGGCACAGGGGAAGGGACTGACTCCAAGAGGGCCCAGAGGAATACTTGGGGAGATGGAACTAATCTGTGTATTGATTGCTTACCAAGCAGCAGAATCAACATTAAGGATTATTTTAGTAAATGTAAATTAAAAAAAAAAAAAGATTAAAAAGATGAGCCAAAAATTTACCATGTGAAAAAATAACAGGGCTTATGGTTTCTCCTGTGGATAGTAAAAATTATTACCCTGAGTACAAAGAAAGGAACAGTGAAATGATCAATATACAAAATGCTCTAAAATGTATCTGTAATTTGAATATTTGGGAATAAAAATGGTAGAAATGCTTATTTTTAAATGTCACAAAAGTCTCAGGTAATAAGCAAAGTTAAGTATTAGAACAACAGAGGGTTCTAAAAATAGTTCCATAAAGCATTTTACCGTAAAAATGTGTATAGCTTTAATAAAGAAAAATTTATGTCTTTACAGTTTAAAAAAATGCAGTATTAAAAATTTCTTGAAATACAAAAGTTCAAATGTAACATACTACATATAACAATGTAATGAAAGGTAAACTACATATTTAGCTAACATTGGATCTAGGTGCTTAGAACTAGTTTCAAAAAATACTTATGTAGGAATGTACATAATTGATATTTAGCAGCTCTTCAAAATCTATCTGTAAAAAAGTTAAGCAAAACTCTCTGCCTGTTGTGTACAGCTAGCAGACAGGCTAGGACACCCGACACAGCTCTTTCTCGGTGCCTTGACTAGGGTGTGGGCCCGTCTGGAAGGCTGCTGTCTGGGTCACGTGCCTCTGGCTCTCTCTGGTATAGATGCACAGATGCTGTCTTGCCCAGGAAAGAATACGATGCACCTGAAGTCTGAAAAGAGAATAACTTGAGGCACACAGTGCTGTGCTTACTGCAGAGCATCAGTGCCAACCCAAGAGGGCCTTCACCAGATGGAGGTTGTTCTTTTTTTGTTTTCTTTTTCAGTCTTGTCTTTCCAGGCTGACTTAAAGCCCTTCTTTTTTCTGGTTTAGGGCTCTGCTGCGCCATCGTCACTTCCGTCACTGCTGTCTTTCTCTTCCTCGTCTTCCCTCTTCTCCTTAAGCGTTTTCAAATATCTGCTAGCTAGTATCTTCTTTGGTAATATATCTTAAAAACAGAAAGCTAACATTAGCCATCGGTATGGTAGACCATGAATACAGCAATGCAAATTTCAAAATGTACTAGGTCCTGCTTTGACCTCTAGAATAGATTCCAAAACGAAAAATTTTGGACTGCTCTTTTGAGTAGTCTCCTGACTAATGCTAAAGACCCATGCTTCTATGTGCTGGAAACAGCTGTGAGCAACCTTGCCCCATCTACCTGAGACAGGTGGGCTGGCCCCACGGATAGACTTAAGCTCTTTTTAGTTGCAGCCCACAAAGCTTGTTGTACAACTATTACTTTCTCTGCTTCTGGGGCCAAGGAGACCAGCCGAGTTTTCCCAGTGGCGAGGAGGCGGCAGGGTGGGCCTGCCAGGAGCAAGCCAAACATCCTTGAGCAGGTTGCTGACTGCATTATTCTGGGTGAGACACAGATAAAACTAGTTTTATGCTTAAACAGATAAAACTAAAACTGTCCTGTGCCAGGTCATGGTAAACTTTGGCACCTAGAGAAAGCAGCAAAATGTTTATTTCAGTAAAAGCAGGAGAGAGAAACCTGTAAATTACAAAGCATTTTTTAACCAGAATGTTTCAAAGACTAAGTACCTGCAAGAAACTGGAAAGTTTCCGACTCCTCTGCCGTGTGTGATAAGTCACTGTAGGTGAGTGCTCTCTTGTCTTTCCCACTGCCATGTCTATAAGAATAGGTGGCTAGATACTGAACAAAGAGTTCCTAAAACAAAATGGTAAAATGAAAGGTGCGCTTTGAAAACTTATCACAGAACTTAATTTTTTTCAGTTACATCAAGTTTTGATGACCACAGATTGTCTTAGTTTCTCCAATTACAGGAACTCACTAGGGAAAGGAGAAATGTGAGGTCAGAAAGAAACCAAGACCTTTATCAAAGCTGATGAGGAAGCAGGCATTTCCCTAAAGTTTTAGATTTTTTAACTTATGAAAAACATTTAAAATTAAACAATGAATCACTAATGTTCAGTGACCAATCTGCACAGTAATAAGAGGAGCAAGAGACCATTCAAAAATTCTGCTTGCCTCAAGAGATACATGGCCGACAACTGTCATGGTCAACAACCAGAATCTGAAAACGGGCCGCATTTCCCATTTTGCCCAGACACCGTCCCTAAAGCCACAACCTGAACTGAGTCCCTCTCTCACATTTTTACTTTAACTCCATCTAGTTTGGCTAGTTAGGGATTAAAGAAGTGCCAGCCTAAATGGTAGTTCCTTCATTACTTAGAGAATGAAATTGTACAGGAAAACACAAATATCCCCACTGGACTCTACAAAAGCATGGCTCTGGCATAAAGCGGGCAAGAAACCTGAGATTTCCCACTTCCCTTAGCTCTAGACCAGCACACTGCAGGGACACTGCTGAACTAGGAGCTGGAAAGTACGATCTAAGGAAAGCTGAGACTGTAGAGCTTACCCACGGCCCAGTTCGAGAACGGGAAGGGTCTGGCCTACCACTATCAAGACCAAATCAAGAAGACAACTTTGTCTATTGGGCACCTTAGACGGAGCTAGTACAATACGCTGTATATCTAAGGTCCTGGGAATTACGTTCTGATCCAGAATATCCCGCCGAAGGGATGGGGAGGTGGGGGTGAACGAAAGTCATGGACGGGCCCGAGGAAGCTCTCAAAAGCGTGGAGGGCGCCCGGGCCCTTCTTACTGGATTATTTGAGGAACGGGGGCCTCGCAACCATAAAACTGGCCAGAAGCTAGAAAAGGGGCGGGCTTTGGAAACCTAAGTAAGGTCGCGCCAACAAAGAAGATTAAAAAGGTCCGCGCCTCTCCGAGCCGTAGCACGGGTCACCCGAGCGCGAGGGATCACGGGATGGCGCGCGAAGGCGGGCGGGAGCGGAGCGGGCGGGGCGAGAGGCGCGCTAGAGGGGACTGGGGGAAGGAGGGCGGGACCAAATGAGGGCGGGCGGCCGTGGAAGGGAAGTGAGGCTGTTAGCGAAAGGGCGCGCACGCGCAAGTCCGGGAAGAGGGAGCCGGCGGCGAGTGGGCCGAAAGGGACAGGGCTGCGCGACGGCCCCAGGCGGCCCCTATCCCCGCGCCCCTCTCCTCACTCTTCCCCGCGCGGCTCCGCCTCACCGTGGCTTTAGCCGTGAGCACCAGCGCCTCCTGGTTGATGCTGGACACCTCGGGGGAGCTCTTCATGATGACCCGGATGCGGGACAGGGGCAGAGATACAAGGCGCTGCTCCCCGCTCTTGTCTCTACCCAAGACCACGTCCGCCATCTTTGCGCCCCTCCCCCGCGGCGGCAACCGGAGACCCGCAGTGAGGTGGCCGGCCGACACCGTCGGTGCGGGAGCGGCGTACCGCTGCCCCGTGGGAGTTGTAGTGCCGGGGAGGCGCCCTTCCGGGGCGGACTACAAGCCCCATGATGCTCCGCGCCCCCGAGGCTGCGCGGAAGGAGCCCACGGCCCGCGCGAGGGGAGCAGAAGGGACCCGCCTCCCTGGGAATCCTAGGGAGCGCGCGTGGGGCCGGAGCCGAGGGATGGGGCACGCTGTTTCTCGACAGGGGTAGCAGAAGGAGCCCAAGCGGGAGGGTGTGGTAAGAGTTCTTCGGGAGGCGAGGAAAGGTTTCACTCGGTTCATTCGAGGTCTTCGCTCCGCTAGGGCTGGGAATGCAGCAGTGAACAAAAAGGGACGCTTTCCTGAAGCCTGGGGGAAGACCAAATAAACCGGCAAGCGAGCACTGAGAAACACCAGGAAGGAACGTAAAGCCGTGTAGGAGACGCGGAGAGACGGCGACCCCAGCTACAGCCCGCGGGCGGGGAGGAAGGCGGGCCAGAGACGAGAGGAGACGCCCCCATGGCCGAGAAGGCCCTTCCACGGCAGCAGGAACAGCAAATGCAAAGGCCCTGAGGCAAGAGCCTGTCCAGGAAGCACAGAATGACCATGGTGTGGCTGTGTGGTGCTGGCTTTATTCTGAGAAAAAGGGAAAGACGAGAGAGAGAGAGAGAGAGAGAGAATGAGATACGCCTTACGTTTTGAAAGGATCCCTGTGGCTACTGGTTGTGGATAGAACTGGGGGCAGAGGGGAGGGTGGGGAGGGCTGCGGTGGAAGCAAGCAGACCCGGTCGGTGATTGCGGGTGATGACTAGGGTGCGAGTGTAGCTAACGTGAAATGAGCCGGGTGAAAAGGGTAGCAGGTACGCAGGGATCAGGTCAGGTGGTACACTGTGCGAGTCTTTCTGGACAAGTTGAGAGGCCCTGGGAAGAGTAAGTGGGACCCACGTAAGTCTTACAAGAAATACTCAAGTTCCCGTGTATGAATAGACAGGCGGAGACCGCGGGACTTGCTCATGTGTTGTGGAGTATGAGTAAACGAAGGGTGGTGCCATTCCTGAGATGGGGAACACCTCTGGAGAGGCGACTTCGGGCGAGGTTTGGACTGGAGCGAGTTTCTGCTGCCTGTCAAACCCTAGGGGGAGCGTCGAGTGGCCAGGTGGGCACTCCAGCCTGGACTCAGGCTGCAGCAGTGAGTTCAGAAACCACCGTTGTCTGGGTGCTAGTTAAAGCCCTCGGTCTGGGTGAACATCTAGGGGAGTGTGGATGGAGTAGAAAGACCTAAGGACCGTGTCCCGGGGTACTCCTGTGTTTCGACATGGAGAAAAGGAGGACAATCCAGCAAAGAAGACTGGGACAAAGTGGCTGTTGAGTAAGAGGTGATGGGTACCCATGAAGCCAATTGAAGAAGGTTCCTCTGAAAGGGGGAACTGACCAACGGGGTCACAGCTGCCAAGAGGTCAAGCAAGAGGACTGTCCTGGCCCTCACTAACACTGGCCCCAGGCACAACGAGTGCTCTCTGAACCCATATCCTCATTTGCAGAGATGGGGATGGTCATACCTGTCTGGGGTGGCTGTGAGGCGTGAAAGTGCCTGGCATCTGACATCACAGTTCCCACCCTGTCAGTGACATTCCATCCAACGCTGTCAAAGTAGATGGGGATGAGGAAGCTCTTTGTAAACTGGAAAGTGCTCTCTGCAGAAACCTGAATTACTGTGAGTTCGTGGTGTTCCTGCTGCAAGGAGGAACCCTGAATCAACTTGGAGTTCAAAGTTCACATGAAGAGTCTGGAAAACTCACAGTATGCCTTGTCTGACCTTTCGGATGTCAGTTCTGCCCATCACCGAGGCGATGATGACAAAATCCAAAATGTGTACTCACAGAGCACGTCTCTGCAGGTTCAGTGGGCTCCGTGGTCTTCCTGAGGAGGGACCCAAGGCCAGGTTTCACAGATGCTCCAGGTTACTGATATTTGAGCATTAGAAATGACTTTCCACAGCCATAATGACCCAGTAATCCTAGCACTTGCTCTGTGATAAGTCACTAGGAAATGAAGGCCAAATGCAAGGACAGTGCCATCTCCACCATTGTGACCTGGGATTGAGGCCCAAATAATAGCACCAAATACACGTCAGGCCTCCAGGCACTAAGATGCAGCCAGTGGGCCCGACAGCTCTGGTCTCTGCTCTCACGGAGCTTACTTTCAAGTACAAGGGTGACAAGTGTTATAAAGCCTCTCCAAGAAGTGATATTTAATGAAGGTCCGGTCTAGAGGAAGGAGAGGAGCCCGCCGCACAGACGGCTGAGCAAGGTGGGCATTCTGAACAGAACAGCCTGTGGGAAGGATGCCTAAGGGGTACGTGTGCCTCGGGCAGTGGGAGGAGTCGCGAGGCCAGCGAGGCTGGAGATTACGGAGAGGCGAGAGCAGGAGATGTACTTAGCAGGGGAGGTGGGCCTGCTCAGGCTCTGGGGAGGGGGCAGCGAGAGGTGGCTTTTGTCCTGAGCAGCGGAGAGTCACAAGAGTTGAAGCAAGGGAGCGGGTCTGACTTAAAAGCCCACCCACCGCCGAGGAGTGACTGACGGATGAGCCCTGTGCACAGCAGAGATCGGAGGGGCTGCTTCCCCCTCAGGGTTCCTCCATAGTTGAGAACGCCCTTGACATTCACAAAAGGCAAGAGCAAGAAACTCCTCAACGTAAACCAACTACACAGCAGGCCCCGTGGGTCCACACAAGAAACGTGCTGTCTTGCTGACGGAGCATTTGGTTCTCTAGCTGGTTGTGATGTTTGTGAGGTCACTGCTCTGTGGGCATGTTGGGGAGCAGGGTAGCTTAAGATTAGGAAAGAACAGACGAAGGTATCTGGAGAGAGGAGAGAGCCAAGAGGATTTGAGAAGGGTGAGGAGGTCAGGCTGTGGAATCAGCAGGGCTGTTTGCAGTCCACAGGTCTGTGAAGGAAGGAGGCGCAAATAAGAAAGCCAGAAGAGAGGCAAAGCACTCATCATTTACGCAGCTTCAGCCCTAAGACAGGAGGGGAATGAGAGTGTCTGGGAGCCTCAGGAACGTCACTGCAGTACGAAAAGGACACTGAGCCTGTCTGTCGTTGATGCCGTTGCCCGTCAGCCCACTGGATCTTCACAGCACCCCAAGAGATGCGCTGTTGTTTATGATGCCTCATGGCATGGCCCTCGTTGCTCCCCCGTGTCTGCATCCCAAGGTGCTAGAAGGTAGTCAACTACACTTCCCAGAATCCCCTGCCAGCTGGCTTCCGGTTAGGTTCTGCCAATGGGAAACACTGGTGAGAGATTGCCGTGGGAAGTGAGGAAGAAGTCTTGGTCATTGGCTTAGGCGGAGGCATTGGCAGCAGGGGGTGGCATAGGTGGCACTGGCCAGCTTCGTCGGGGTTTCTGCTCAGCAGCAGCCCCTCTGGGAGTTCAGTGGCTGCTGTGGGCTCCTGGGCTCCAAGCCAGGGGCAGTCCCAGCTTCTGGGTCCCTTCACCTAGGGCACTTTCCCTCATGCTCCTGCAGTGCTTCCAACACCCTTGAAGTCAGTTCTGGGCCTTAAATCCCTCCCTGACGTACCCGGAGTTCCCGGGATTGAACCTTAAACATGCGTGGTGGTCTCGGGGAACGGAGGCACCAGTAGGGGCTCTCGGGCTGGTTGCGTTGATGGTGCTGGCACACAAAGGCGGCCTCTCTGGCAGCATGTCCTGGAAGAAGAGTTACTTAAATCGTCACCTGTTCTTGCCTTGGAGGAAGTGTGCGTTGGAGGGCAGGCCACTGCAGGTGACCGTCCTGGCAGGAACAGCCGTGTGGGAGAGGCGGGCTTCTGGTGGCACTGGAGAGATTTCGGAAGGAGAGTTGGGAGGCTCAGGGCTTTAAAGGCTCAGATCCAGTGAGAGGGAGAACCAGTTGCTTTTGTGGCCTTAGGGCAGGTAGGGCTGAAGGTCAGACCTCCGTTTGATTCTTCCGGAAGCGTGATTACAGGATACCATACCTGCTGTATGAGGAAAAATAAGGATGTGCCTTATTCATGGGTAGTGCTAATTCTGTATCTGTGTAAATGTTTTCTTTCTTTTTTTTTTTTTTTTTTTTTGGTGGCTCCCTGGCTGGGAATCAAACCCAGAACCCAGGCTGCAGCAGTGAGAGCGCCGAACCCCCCCTAATTATTTTATTTATGCTTATGAGTTAAAAGTGTAACCCTAGAAATCAATAACAGCATGCGTATGCAAAATAATACTCTGGAATATGATCATCGCTTGTATTTTTATATAAAAAATTTTATACATAAAATTTATTGTACTTTGGATCTCTTTTTGTAATTATTTGTTACGTGACATTTCTTGTACCATAATATGTTAAAAAATAAATGCTCAAATTCCTTTGTCATACAAAGAAACAGGTACCTAAATATAAACAAATAAAAATTTGAATTAAAAAGTTAAAGCGGGGAGTTCCCTGGTGGTGTAGTGGCTTCGACTCCGGCACTGTCAACGCTACAGCCTGGGTTTGATTCCCAGCCAGGGAGCTACCCACATAAACCAAACAAAAGGTAAAGGAAACACTTTTTTCCCCTGAAGGTTTGGGCCAAAACGCGGGTGCGCATCATACACGGCACAATGGGGGGCCGTTCTGCCGGCAGAACGTCACCAGGCCTTTTCTGTGAAGTTAGGCCATTGATTGGGAAGGGTGGTGTCCTGAGAATTGGAATGGGGGTGGCTGGAAGGATGCGAGCGAATGGAGAACTTTACCCCCCACGCCCACCCCCACCCTCGGGAGCCTCGTCGTCAGTGCAAATAGCCTGCCTGAGATCAGTCTGCCTGCTGGAGGTCCTGTTAGCGAGCTCTCTCGGGGCACTTACCTGGCAAGAGTGTGCGGGGTCTTCTCAGGGCGCCCCCCCTTAACTCCAGTCCGTGCCTGGAGCCCGAGTGTGCCCCAGGGAAGCAACCGCAAAGCCCAGCTTAGGAGATGTTTACACGCTGACAGAACTGGGGGACCCCTGTGCCCTTCCATTGTCAGAAGCGTGGGGAGGACATGGGGAGCGGGTTCTAATGGTGTCAGCACGCCCTTGGGTGTGGCTGAGAGCAGAGCCCCTGCGTCCAGGGTTAGCTCCAGCAGCCGGGATTGCCGATGGGTCCGCTTTAGCTCAGTTGGTGCAGAGAGACTTGGTGTCCTGCGCTGGTGGTTGTCTGACTTCTAGAGCCCGCATCAACTGCATCTGTGTGACCCAGTCACCCGGTGACCCCACAGAACTAGGGCGGGGTGTCTAGGGCTGGTAGAACTCTAGTAAAGAGTCCTGGCAGGCCCCCAAAACAGAGTCCACACGGACTCCAAGGGGTTTGTATGTATCTCCCGCCAGTGACTGTTGTCCATGTTGAACGGCACCTTCAGATTTGCCACTGGTCATGGGTAGAGACCAAATGCCAGACCACGAGACCCCAGGTGCGTGTGAGACCCGAGCCGGGTGTGACACGGTCCAGGGGGAGCTGACGAATACACTGATACCAGCCTTGGGCGTGAGCAGGTGGCTCGGACCCCCATGGCACCTGCTCCCACTCCATTCCCCTCCCGCGCGCTCCCTGCGACATTCTCTGTGGGCCGGAGGGTGACAGGGGACGCAGGCCCAGCCAGCAGATTGCTGTCAGCACGCTGGCACCAGGCAGAACGCAAAGGCTGCAGCATCGCAGTGCCCCTCGCCGGGAGCGGGTGGGGAGGAGGCGCCCTGCCGGCAGCCTCGGGAAGCCCGCGGGCAGGGCTCGGGCCGGCGCAGGCACACGGCTGCCCGTTCGACGGGGCGTCCGAGAGCTTGCGCAGCATACGTGGGAGACTTAAGGTCTAAGGGAGGGGTCTGTGGAGGAACCCTCCAGAATGGGGAGAGCTGTGGGGGCAGGTGGATGCTCACCCAGGGGCATCTGTTACCACGAGGCCGGGAGTGAACAAGTGGCAGCAGGCCTCGCTCGCAGGTGGCAGTTGGTCCTTCTCCAGCCACACTCTGGTGGCACCCAGTGTGCACCTGATCAGCTTGTGGACAAAGTGGCCGTGGCCACATCTGGAGCCGATGTAGCAAGGATGTCACCAGGGCCCCTGGGTCTTTCTGCCTTGTCATCCTTAGCATGTGGGTTTCGGACCTCACAGTTCCGAAACGGCTGCTGCTGTTCTGGACCTCACTGCTGTGCTGGACAGGAAGGCGGGGAAAGGCGGTTGGCATCAGGCCTCATCAGGCCTCGAGGCTTTATCTCTTCAGGGGGAAGGGAAGCGGTCCTTAGCGGTCTTCCCCTTAACCTCATTCGTCAGAAGTGGGTCACTCACTCACTCGTGCGACACGTCACCCACCAAAGGAAGTGGGGCCACGAGGGCTGCTTTGTGCCCGGGACGATTCGTGCCCTGGGACCGTCTTCCTGAGATCGGAGGCTGTCCCACCACTGTTGGCAGACACTGGATCGGTGGGAGCGTGGCTTCCGGTGGGGATGGTCGTAGGTGAGACAGCCAGCACCTGCCCAAGTCGCCAGCATTTAGGTTTGGGAGCTGCCACTCATAAATCTAACTTGAAGAGTGGCTGGTGGGACATCGCTGACTGCGTGTGGCCTCCCGGCAAAGCTGGCTCTGCCCTAAGTGAGTCGAACACTCTCGGGTTGGCCCCAGGCCCCACCACTCGCCCGTTTCCACGTGGCCCCTGACTTAGGACACTGTTTGAGGACCCCGCTGGCCTAGCTCGGTGTGTGGCATGTGAAGTGTAAAAAAAGATGACCAGAAAGAAATAGAAGGGGACGGCCCATGGCAGTCGGCCAGCTCGGCACGTTGGACGAGGGGGCCGGCAAGGGCTTCACCACCAGAATGGCTTCAGTCGGAATCACCTGGCCACGCACTCGCTTTGGGCTCTGCCCTTGGGAACCGAGGTGCACGGCTCTGTCCCCCCGCATCCCTGAGAGGCGTGGATGCAGCCCTGGGGCCAAACCCACGGAGGCTCCTTCTGCAGGAAGGAGGGGTCGCCTACGTGACAGGCATTTGCGGTGGAATTAGGACGGAAGATTGTTTTAAGAGCTGAGGCCACACCTCCCTAGCTTCGCGCGGCTCGAAGCGCCTAATAAATATTTCATAATGATAGTAATGATGGTTTAGCTCGTAGAGTGTAATTGTACAAATTGTAAAAATAGAATTCTGCCAGGCTGTCATTACAGATACTGGCCTGAATGTGGGCATGACGAGGGGCCACCCCGAGCCCACCGCGGTGACGGGGTGACGCCCGCCAGTGCTGCGCGTGGGGGGTGGCGGGAGGCGTTGGCAGGAGCCAGGCTGCGGGGCCTGTGGTCCCGGGTGGCAAGTGGGAAGTCACTGGAGAGTCTGCAGCAGGAAAGCGACGAGAGCTAACACAGGATTGCAAAGACAATTTGGTTTTATCAGCCAAAACATACACAACGTAAAATTTATCTTTTAAACCCTTTTTACGTGTGCGGTTCAGTGGCATTCAGGACACTCACATGGCTGCGCGGACGTCACCACGTCCGTCTCCAGAACTTTTTCATCTCCCAAAACTCTGCCCATTAGGCGCTGAGCCCTCGCCCGCCCTGCCCCCAGCGCCGCGGCTCCACTCCTCGCGCCGCCCCTGCGAGCGTCTCGGGCCTCGCGGGACTGGATGCATTCGCACCTGTCCTGTTTCCCACGGGCTTATTTCACCGAGTGTCCTCCCGGCTCACCCAGCGTCTGTCCGAAATTCCTTTTTAGGGCTGGCTGACATTCCAGAGTAGGGGTGGCTGTGCCCCACTTTGCCCTCCACCCACCCATCCGTCGGGGGGCACTTGGGATGCTTCCGCCTTTTGACAATTGTGAATTGTGCTCGTGTGGACAGGGGTGTGCAAATATCTGTTGGAGTCCTTGCCTTCAGGTCTTTGGGGTGTATACCCAGAGTGAAATGGCTGTATCACATGGTGATTCTACGTTCCACTGGGATTTTTTTTTGGGGGGGGTGGGCGTGGTCCCCTGGCTGGGAATCAAACCCAGGCCGCAGCGTTGAGAGCGAACCACCGTTGCTGTTGGCTGCAGCAGCTGTGCTGTTTTACCGCTCCCAGCACCACCGTGGGGGTTCGGACTTCTCCACATCCGGGGAGACGCTGATTGCTCTCTGTTTTCTGAGGATAGGGACCCTAATGGGTGTGAGGCGGATCGCGTTGTGTTTTGAATTTCTGAAATGATTACTGAGGTTGAGGTAGTTTCACAGGCTTCTTGGCCATTTGCATGTCTCCGTCAGAGAAATGCCAGTCAAGTCCTCTCCCCATTTTTAAATCATTTGTCTTTGTTTTCGTAGTTGAGTGGTAGGAGTTCTTTATTCTCGTTATTTGCTCCTCACATCCATGATTTGCGAATCTTTTCTCCCGGTCCAAGCTGTGCCTTTCACTGTTGATTGTGTCCTTTGATGACACAAGTTTGACGTAGTCCAGCATCTATCGTCTTCTTTGGTCGCCACTGCTTTTGGTGTTATGGCCAAGAAATCGTTGCCAAGCACAGTGCTGTGAGGCTCTTCCATGTGCTTTCTTCTAAGAGTTTTACAGTTTTAGCTCGTGAGGCCTTAGACCCCTTCCGAGCTAATCTTTGCCTGTAGTGTAAGGTGGGCCCATCTTCGTGTTTTGCAGATGATGTTCAGTTTTCCCCGTGCCAATTTGTGGAAGAGACGGCCTTTTACTGTGTGAAATTCTGTCGTGATGACGCTGATTTTAAAACGAAGAAGAGGAGGCATCGCGCGTCCTCTTATGGAGCCGGTGGGGTGGGCGGGTTGATGGACGTCGTGACCCAAGTGCACGCGGAGCGCGAACTGTTAAGTGTCCCAAGGACGCGGCCGGGGGCTCGAGGCGCGGGCAGAGGCGAGACCACGGTGGCTGCGGGCGGGGGGCGGGGGGGGGTGAGCCTCCGGCGAGATGGAGTCTGACCTGGCGTGCGGCCCCCTCCCCCACCTCCTCACCACAAACACGTGGGGTTTTGTCACCAAAGCAACACTTCTGAGTGGAGAGAAAAGGCAGACGTGTGCAAGGAGGAGGCGGAGAAGGCTACACTGAGCGCGCACACTCGCACCGCGGCCTCCCCGGGGGTGCCCCGCTTGCGCCCCTTGCGGACCCCCCAGACCTGTGGAGCGGGGGGAGGGGGCCCTCGAGGACCAGCCTCGGAAGATGGGCGTGTGAGGTACACCGCAGGTGGCCCTCGGACTGGGAGCCGTGTCACCAACGCGGCCTGACAGCAACGACACCGGAGAGCAGGACCGGGAGGGCAGCAAAGGGAGGTGGCGGGGACCCAAGTTCCCGCCGTGGGGGGTGGGGACGGGGTGGGACGGGCCAGGGCCTGCCTTTGATCTGGCCGGTACCGCTTCCCCATGGATCCACGCCCTCCACAGAACCGGGCTTTTCATTCACAAACCACAAAACTCTTAATCCCCCCACCAGTGATTGGGCTCAGGAATAACTGGGGGGGCGGTCCCAGGCATTCCTGTGTTGCCCACATGGCGGGATTCCCCTGCAGGCAGGGCCTGCTGACTGTCCCACGTCGCTCACAGCCCCATTGTCTTTCCCTGCGGCTGCGGCTATGACAGTGAAAACCTTTTGTGTCTCTAACCAGAACCGGCACTTTGCTGGGTCTGGGTTAGCGTGGAGCGGCACCACCTGTGCGTGGGCCCTCGGGGGGCCCGGAGGCGGGGCTGGGGTCTGCCCTGCTGGGTGGGTGGGGCTGCGGGAGGCCTGTCTGTGCACCCAGGTTCTCCTGCAGCAACGTCTGGGCGGTGCTTTCGCGTCACACACTGAGGACCTTCCCGGCCCAGCTCGGGAACTGACCTCAGCCCAGCGTGGAGGCGTGTACAGAGCGCTCATCCCCAGACCCAGGAACCTGCCCCCGCCACCTCCCTGGGGATCTGGGTGCCTCTCAACCCAGGGCTCCCAGGGACCCCGGCTCCTCCAGACCCTCGTCCAGCCCTGCCTTTGCTGACCCTGCCGGTCACCTCTGGGAGCACTTTTTCTTGTCGCTGTTGCTCATTTGGGGATTTGCTGGTCTGCGTGACTCCCTGCCCCGCCCAGCCCCCAGCCTTAAAGGAAGAACATTAAGCAGCTGGTGGGAGGACCCAGCAGCCGTGTGAAAGGCACAGCGCCTGGCACAGGGTACGCGGTGGGCATGGGGCGTGTGGTGGGCACGGGGCACGCGGTGGGCACGGGGCACGCGGTGGGCATGGGGCATGCGGTGGGCATGGGGCACGCGGTGGGCATGGGGCA